>VWZT01014173.1:336913-364049 GCA_013397055.1 Pachycephala philippinensis | reverse complement strand
TTTTTTGTAATAGAGACTTCTCAACTGCAAAGCCACAAGTGAGGGGTTCCAGGCATAAATAATCCTTGACATATTAAATACTGGGGAAAGCAATTCTTGTCAGAGTAGCCACATAATTAATGCAGAAGGGTACAATAGGAAGGCCTCTATTTTTGGCTGCTTTCTAGCAGGGAATACACAGCCCGCATTTGCTGTAAAATGTTAACATTATGTAAATCAGCTACATTAATCTTAATTTCCACGCAGTCTTGTCACTCCTAAAGGGTTTTTTTTCCCTCTGTTTATTACTATCAGGGAGGGAACAAGAGAAAATGAAGGTGTATCCTGCCAAAAAATAGCAGCTACATTCCATGTTGGCCTGATTTGCCAGTGTTTTAACAGATCCGCTTCCACAGGATGTCTCAGAGTATTCCTGTAGCACAGGCAGAATTTGAAACCCAAATAAAACAATTTTTCATAAGTGAAAGTGTTTCACAGCTATTTGTCCTCCATTTTTATTAAAAAGCCTCACAAAAATGCTTTGTGTTACCATCGATTTGTAAATACTGCCCATCCTTTACATGAAAAACTTACAGGGAAGAAGTAGAAATCATTTTACTGTGCAGAAGAGTGGATTTTTAAAGATTTTTCGTTGTGAACTTTGTAAAGCTTCTCTAAAGAATCTACCTTTGGCCATGGATGGTGTCAGCAGGCAACGACCTCGTGAACAAGTGGCATCATCCAAGACAAGGCAGTAAGATCCCTTTTACTGCCATCAGTTCTATGAGTTGACACATTATAAATTCCTCTACACCCTCATCATTATACTGGAATCGAACTTGAAATGTAGAAAGAAAATTTTGGGGTTTTCCTTTCAATTGAAAAAAAAGTTAAAAATAAATGTTTCGAACACCTACAATATTCCCTCTTTTTATCTCCCCCCCTGCCCCAGGCAATTTGAGACTCACTTGGACTCTGTGGATTCCAGCAACTGTCAAATATTATGAAGAGAAACTAAAAATCCAATTCCAACAACCAAACCAACATCCCTGTTAGTTTTCTCCCCAGTCACTAAGGAAAACTCACCCTTCAAGCAGGGGCCAAGAAGACCTGACCTGTCCTCCTGCTCCCCCAGGATCTGTTTCAATCATTTTGGCCAAGCCCCTCAGGGTGCCTTTGGCACTAAAATAAGACACTGCTTAGTTATCCATTTGAGAACTCTTGCCAAACACTTTTCTCTTTTCCCAGAGGAAATAAAAAGCCCCAAGATATATTTAGAATTGCTCGACTTAGCTTTGCTTATTAAATATTTATTTTGATAGAGATCGCTATAATGTAAGTTAAGTTTGATTCTAGTCACAAGTCCTGAACTTGGATATGGTTTGGCACTGTTTTAAAATTTACTTAATGCACTAAGCAAATGATCTTCTCTTGCAACTGTATTATTCTGCTTTTCTTGGAAAATCTGTGTCTAAAATATGCAGACACAGCAAGAGAAAGATCATCTTCAGATTGCGGAGAGAGAAAACAAATATTATATTTTGTGCAATATCAACAGAAATGGTTACACCTCTGGACAGCAACGTAAGCACTGCACACTGACTGGAGAAAATCAGAATTTACCCCTGGTGTTGTTAGGCCATTGTGTCTGCTCTGATTTATAGATAGAACTCTCCTTTTTCTCACCCCAGGTTATTTAAGTTATATACAATTATACAAAATTAACTACAAGGAATGACTGGCATTTGAACACTGAACTGGAATAATTTACAGGTATCGTAGAATATTAATGAGAAATGCAAACTGTGACAGAAAAAAAAAAGAATATTACACTCTTATTGTGGAATAACCCGTGTGAGGACCCATTAGGCATTGCACCTACAGGTCTATTGGTTCCACATTTTAAAATTTTCAGTGTAAAAAAGAAAACAAACTACACAAAAAAGCATTACTGGGGTTACCTGGAGTTCTATCATAGCACAACACAGTAGCAATGGCATAATAATAAGGGAACCTCGGAGGAAATTGAACAGTACATTAGCAGTATTACAAGCTGACAAACAAGAAGAAAATTCATCTATGGAGAGGTAAAATAAAGAATTTAAGGGAAGACTGAGATTCCCAATATCTTCAAAGTAAATAAATAAATCAGTGCTGACATTTCTGAGAAAAGTGGGGAAAAGTTTAGGGGTGCCTGAAGCTGCCAAAACACCACTAACACAGCACTGACTGAGGCAAAGAGAGTTTTAAAGTCATAGGGAAGAGAAAAAGCAGTCCTGGATAAAAGCTCCTGTGGAGATTTCAAAAAGGTGGACAAGGATAACCAACCTATCCTACAAATGAGCCTTAATAGTTCATTAGCCTGAATAAGCTGATGCACTCAAAAATAAGTGCAAGGCTTATTTGTTTTTCACTACCTGTCGCTTTTTATAACCTGCACCATGATGGAAATAAATGTGAGATTTCCAGAGGGCATTTGAAAAAAATCTCATTTGCCACAGTATCTTAAAACTCCCCAGTAAAATTACACTAATTAGATTTAACGGCATCAGCCACGCTGGGATAGATGCAACTCATAATTTAAACGAGGAGATTTGCCATAAACTTGGTTGTGTGTCTGCTGAGAGAGGAATCAAACCAGCCCTCAGCAGCCTCTAAACGCTAAGACCCCTTTTGAAATTGAAGCCCACGGAGTCACTGATGTTGCTCACTTAGAACCAGAGGAAATTTTATGCTGGAAGAAGGCCCCGGAAATCACCCAGTCCATCCTCCCACTCAGAGCAGAGGCAGCTTCAAAGCAGGATTGTGTTATCCAGAAAAGTTTTGAAAAGCTCCGTGGATGGAGATTTGCCTGAGCTGTCTGGGTCCTGCTCCAAGCAGCTCTCATAGTGACAAGGTTTTTTCTTTGTCCAACTGGAATTTTCTTTGCTGTGGCTGCCCCATCCCTAGAAGTGTCCAAGGCCGGGTTGGATGGAGCTCTGAGCTGCCTGGGATAGTGGGAGATGTCCCTGCCCATATCAGGGATTGGAACAAGATGAGCTTTAAGGTCCCTCCCAACCCAAACCCTTCCATGATTCTATCCACACGCAAGTTGGTGTTTGTTAAACTTCCTGAGGCCTTGAATGAAGGGGTTGGGGTGAAGGGGACAAGCAAGATCTGTCCCAACTGTCCTGTCCTGATGTCTGTCCCAATAACCCCGATTTGGGAAACTTGACTGAAATGATTTATTTTCTCCTGCCACAAATCCTTTGCCATTCACTAAATTAGATGTCTTTAAAGACTCAGAAAAGGTTTGTGGAAAATCCTCTAAATCTTTAGCCGTGGCAGTGGGAGAGATTAGACATCTATTCTGCACAGCTGAGTGATAAGCAGTTTAAAATACTTCTCAGATATTCTGTTACCAGATTTGTTTGTTTACTTCCAAGTTACTTTCCTTTGGTTTATCATCTTTTCAAAGCCTAAATTACAGTTGCTCCCTTGGCTATTAACAGCCCTAACTTTTGTTTATCCAAACCACCAGGCATTGCTTTTAGCAGTGCGTAATAATTTCTGTCTCATTCTTCCTCTCTTTGCTAAAAAGCTGCCTCATCCCACTGGGATTTGGCCAAACCATATCTACAGCAGTGGAGCATTCCAGTTCTTCAACAATGTTTGATTCCCAAGGAAGAGAAGCCAGGAAAAGTGAAAGAAGGTGTTGCCTTTAGGAATCACTCTTTATGTATTTAGCCAAAAATAATGGTATCAGGGATGAAATTCAGTTAAACATTGCTATTCTTTTCCTGAACTGCAAGAACCCAGCAGGAATTCTATGCTATAAATGTTTCTCTGGATTTCTAGAGGAACTGGATGTAAAGACAGACTTCTTACATGGCACCAGGCACATCACACATATTTTAGAGTGCTGAGATCTCCTTTAGAGCCACATTTCCAGTGAGCTCAGAACATGACACAGAATGTTTGAACATAAACTACTGGCAAAAGGTCTGGTCATATACATTAGTGACCCTTCATTGTTTTTTTAACTTGACAGCAGACAAGCCCTCCCTGCCCTAATTGTCATTTAATCCTCATGCATCTTAGTTATTGCAAAATGGAAAGGACACAGACTGCAGCTGTTTTCTTCTTTTCTTTTTGATTTTCATCAGAACTCCTTATACCACCAACATTCTCCATTTCTTTGACATACCAGTTTCCTGGAATTTGCTACTCCACTTTTGACTCCTGAGTTTCATATGCTTTTACAATACCATCACAATTTTCTATGGAAAAAATCAATGGCCTTGTAAAGATTTTACATAAAACATCTAAATTTCTTTAGTGAAAGATTAGAAAGACAATTTTTTTTTTTTCAAGAATAGTAACAAAGGACTTGACAAGAGTTAGTCCAAGCCCAGGGACTCCTGAGGCTTTCAGTGAAGGGTAAGCAGGAGCTAAATTGTGGAATTTAAGTGTTTGTGCTCACAGGCCTTACATAAGGTTGTGATGATCCTATTCTGCTTTTTTTGTGACTTCATGTGTGGATTTGAACATGATTTCCCATCCCATTGTCACAGCAGAGCTTACCAAAACCCAGATTTAGTGGTTCACATCTGCTTTGCCCAGGATTTATTGGGTGACAGTACAATAACAAGTAAGATGCACTGTGGGTTGCCCATGGACCTCCCAGGGAAGCCAGTTCCTTTGACGCCATGGTGACTTTTTGCTTTTTGTTTTATACCCCTCTTATACACCCTTTTATATAGCTTTTATGTACCCTTAGTGCTTTTAGCCTACATACTTGTAATTTCTTAACTTTGATAACTCAGCTGAGACCCGATGTTCCTTAAGCCAAGAGACCAAACGTCCTGAAGGCCCCACAGCTGGGGGTCAGAAAGCCCCAGACACCAAGGTCCTCTCCAGAACACATTTTGTAAGCTAAGATAGGCCCATCCAGGGGGAGACTCTTAGGAATGGGGGGCTCATTCGAGCCTCTCACTGGGGAGTCTCTGATAGGTAATTGCTAATTTGTAAAGCCTTAACTGGATCGTGTGTGCGTATGTTCTCTTGGCATATTCCACTGGGGCGGAGATGCACCTTAAGGATCCTTCAAATAAATACCGAGGTAATCCCCTTCTCCCTTTTAACTGTGTTTGGCTCTGATTTTAAGACCAGGGAAAGGCAACACCTTGGGCAGCTTTTCCTTGTGGAGTTATAGAATATTCACAGAACGCAGCCAAAGCAATGGCCAAAGTGTGGCTCATCCCCTCATCTGGGAAACCCTAATCTCAGTCTTAGGATAGCACATTAAGAAGTGGATTTTAGTTTGGACCTTCAGGAGATACAACAGCAGTGACCAGCACAGAGCAGCCAGAGGTCCCCCTGGATAATTCCCTAAATCCAGGCTGCTCTCCCTGCCATAATGCAGAGATTGTGTGCATGATCCATGGCCTATTAGACACAGGCAAAGCAATCCATGTGTGTGACTGGTGGAGCAACCTGGAGTCTGCAGCCACCATTAGTGGTGACAGGCAGCACATGGAGGTGCCCAGGGCAGTCCCCACAAAGGTCACTCATAAAGCACATTCCAACTCATTGCTTTGCCTTTGAGCACAAATCCAATTACTTCTGTTTTGCATGTCAGGATCTTCAGCAGCAGCACACAGCAGAGAGCCAAACGTACGTAGGTGACACTTCCTTAACTGTAGGCAGATCTGATTAATGAGGCAGGGCTGGAATTAACTTTTTTCTTCAAGTCAAGAAGATTTCCTGAGTAATGCAAAATTCCCCTTCTGATGCTGCTCGTTCCCATTTAACTACTGCCAAGCACGCTGAAAGCTAACACACTTCTGAGGCTGCAGCAGCCAGCCATCCATGTCTTATTATCCCTGTAAATATAATGAGATATGATTTGATATTAACGGCTGCAGATTTATCTGTTTGGGTTGGAAATGCAACTCCCTGAAGTTCCAGCTAACTGGAAACACACCCAGTGACTTCGGCTGCTGGAAATCAGAGGAACGTGGATATCTTAAAGACAACTTCATAACTGAAAAACATGACATTTAAAAATGTTTAGTGCTTGGATTAATACTGGAAGCACTGCTTCTTCCTGCTAGCAATGTTCCTCACGGACACAGCCACAAAGCATTAACCCAGCTAACAGTATAAATAACTGGTTAAAAATTAAAAATCTACTCAAAATTAGGCAGGGAAATTTTTCCAAGCACATTTAAATTACGATCAGTGTTTAAGGATTCCGAGGCCATCCTGTGCATTTCCCTGCTCCGTGGACAGTCCTGACCATGCAGCATCCCATTAATGGAACAGTCCCAGCATATTTTTTTTTTAAATATATTTTCTAGTTACATATAGACATAAAATTGAAACCATTGGGAAAATTTGGCTGTTGAAAGAAGCCAAAGGGGATCCTAGCTCTGCATTGGGGCCCTCCATGGAGCTCCCATGTCGCCCAGCCTGCAGATTCTCTGTAAATCTCTCTGTACCAAGGCAGACTATTAAACTAATCAATCCATACACAGGAAAAACTTACGAGTTGTGCAATAAAACTTAATGTTAAAAAGATTAAAAGGTTATTTGACCAAAAAAGCAGAAAATAAAAAAAAATAATTTAAAGGGAAAATTAAAAAAAAGCTCACTCTTTCCATCAGCTACAAGGCTTTCCTGCCTAACCCTATAACCACAAATACGGGATGTTTTACATTATTTTCTTCATTTCTTTGTGTTACTCATCTACATAAATAAATCAGAATTGTGAATGTCAATACTCCCAACCTGTTATAACATAATTAAAATTTTTTTTTGCTGACTTGGATCCAAACTACTGGTTGTTGTCCCTACTTTCAAACTGTTTAAGGAGAGCAAATGTGCCTTGGTGCACCCCCTCTCATCTATCTTCAGGTTTTTCCTCTGGACTGAACCTCCCAGGCCCAGGTATATTCAATTAATGTGCTCACACCTCATTCCTGATTTTCTCTCAAAGATATTAACTTCCAATTCCAAATGATGCTCTCAGTTAAGAGCTCAGGTTGTCAGCAGTACCCAAGCCAAGGCAAATTAAAACCCACAAATCTGTTAATGCAGTAATAACTGCTCCCAAAGTAATTGAATTATGATAAAACTTGGTCAACCAGAGCACTCCAAGAACTGTGTCACCAAGGGATATTTCCCAAACAATATTAAGGTTTGTATATTTAAAAAATATATAAATTTCCCACAGGAACAAACCCCTACTGGAGTTCAGGTGCCAAGGAGGGAGTTCTGAAGTTCTTTTGGATTTCAACAGTACTAGAAAGAGTAAGAGTAGAACAAGATACTCCTTTACCTTTTTCTAGCTGGAAATTCTTATTTCCACTGTGCAGCTTCAATGAGTCTTTAGGAAAGGAAAAAAAAATTCCTAAAAATTCTATTAAATATTTCTGGTTGTTATATGCTGAAATACATCGTTATAATCATGGACTTTTTCTTTGAGCCATATGGAAAAGTGAATTGAAGACCTATTCAAAGAGTAATATTTTATTTATTAAAGTAATAAGTTGCATTTTTTCATCTAATTATTTAAAAGGCTGCTTGCAAACCTCCCTCCAACGTACTGAAAATTATTTTTATAAGCTTAATATAGACTTATGTTAAAGTTTGCATTAACAGAGCCAACAAATAATGTGTTTTCCCTTGGAAAATGTTGTTACAATAAGTGTGCTTTATCAATAATATATCACAAGAACTCTGCTGTGTCTTGATTTAAATTTTAAAACTCATTCATTATTGACCAGAACTGGGAGAAAAAAAGAAATATTATATTTGAAGCTGCATATGGCTACATTTAAACTAAATTTTAGATCTCTAGGTATTCAAATTAAATTGCTCATAACAACGCGTTGTCCTACTCTGAAGAGCAGGTCAGAATTCTTGACTTCAGGAATTGAATGTCTCAAGTATCAGGGAGCATAAATCAAACAAAAGCATAACCTGAACAATCTCTGATTTTTGTAGTGCTATGAACAACTTGCAATTATAACCAGATTAATTATTTATATATTAGAAATCTCATATAATTTTTGTTTCTTCTTTCTTGTGACAAGAAGGGTGAAAAAATCTAATTATTCTGTAGCAAAAAACACATAAAAAGTACTGGCTTGTTTTTCAAGTACAGTATCTGATATGGCTATGGCTTTTTTTCCCTCAGAATTTAGCTGTCTCAATTCTTCAGAATTTTATTCACCTGTCAGGAAGCACATGGATGTTACACTGGGGTCAATTATTACTCAAATTTGGATGACCCCTCGTTGTTCCCACTCAAACAGATCCCATCAGGGTTCTTGGGAAAAGTTTCCCTCAGTATTCTGAAGTTACATCACTCAAAACTCAATGCATAAAACTAGAGACTTTCCAGAAGTTCACATTTTGCTGTTTTGCCTCTTTAACTCCATGATTTCTCTCTCATTATTTATAGTTTCCTTTTTTATAGCAAACTCTACCCATCCTATTTTACTGCTGACATTCAGCAAACATTACCTCTAGGCAAAATGGGTGTTTTTCCTAAATAACCTTTTGTAAGTACAAAAAAAGGACTTTTATTCAGATATTGCAAAAGCAGGAAGGGGAAGGTTTGGATTCTGTCCCACACATGGAGCACCCTTTAAAAAAACTGAATATTCAGTGATTTTACAGTGATTTTAGCAGCTTGGGATGTCAGACCCATGTCGCTGTAGCTCCCCGAACAGGTAAAAATGGCAAAGTCCATGCTACCAAGAGATGACCGAAGTAAGGAAGTTTGATGAAAGACTGAACAACTTTTATATGTTAATATGCAGAAGCGTGTTGAATGGCATAAAACAATTGGTCCCTCGGACACCCACCCCTTGGGGTGATTGGCCAAGCTCTGAGCCATCCCTTTCTAGATGTTTTTCTGGTTATAACCAAAACAGTCCTTGAGAAGTAGGTGCAGGTGCAGAGATTTACAAAACTATAACATTGTTTTAAATTCTCTACATGGAAAAGAGAGAACTTTCACAAAGTGCTGCAAAGGCTAAAGAAATTTCCTGCTTGAGGCCTTTTTCGTACCCATAAGACCCAGATCATTTTTTCATGGCACTGTTTGAAGTGCCTGTGTTGGTCTGACTGTTTAAAAAGTCAACCCACTGGATCAAGTCCATCCTTAATTTGTTGTGCTGTTCTGTCCCAAAGGAAATGACAGCAGGTGTTTCACAGAGAGGTGCTGCAGCTCCTGGGTGAACCGATTTGGCCTTGTTTGCTCTCTGTGAATATTCTGCAATACCAATGGCTTGTATTTGATTTCAGAGCTGAAGATCAATGTTAATTATAGAATTAATTTTGGAAGAGTTTTTAAACTTTATAGTTCTGGATAAATCTTAACCCCTCTCCCACTCAGGGTTCCTCCTGAGAAGCACCTGCATTTTGTTTATTGTTACTTCATGAATACAAATATCAGGACTGGATCCAAGGATAAAGTAAATTCTGTTTATCTCGAGCTAAAATGCAGTGTTGGAACATCAGTGATTAATAGCAATTAAGTAACAATCAATAGAAAGAACAACTAAAACATGCACAGAAAGAAGTTAAATAAATCCTCATAAAATTTCTTTCTATTGCTGCTAATGCTGTTTTCTCCAAGTTCAGTAATTTTACAGAAAAGGAAGTCCTAGGTAATGTGTAATTATATTGTGTGCATCTGATGCACAAAACTGATACTTTGTTATATTACATCTTTAGGAGGTATATAATACAATTCACTGCAGCAATTGAAATTAAAAATGTATATGCAAGGCTTAAGTACTCAAAGGAGAGCCCTAACTAAAACAAATCACGGCACTGAAAATTTAAAGAGTTGCAATTCCAGTGCCTTTGTGCTCCTTGGAAAAGCCAGGTTTGTGCAGATCAGCCTCTGCCATCAGTGTTGGGGCTCAGCACCTCAGTGAGAGTTCTGGGGGTGCAAATGGTAAATAACTGCAGATGTTTAGTCCTACAAACCTAAAGAATTCCTGGTGCAAGTCCTTCTGCTGAATGAGCTGTGCCTCTTCCATCTGGAGATGCCTGTCCTGCTCTTTACCTTGGCTCATCTCCTGCTCCCATTCCTGCAGAGCCTCCTCAGGGGGCTGATTTTCTGCTGGGAGGATCAGTACAGCCTCCCTCCTGCTTGTTGCTGCTGTGAAATCCCTGGTTTGCCCCACCTGTACTCTTCCCCTGCTCCTGTTGCACCCAGATGGGTGTTGCTGGTGTTGCTCCTAATGGGAGGAACAGCACATCTCCACTGTCCAAGGGATTTTAATCTTCCTGCAGACAACTTCCACAGGCAGGTAAAACAGAAAAACTGAGTTTTCAACTGCCCAAACCAAACAGTTGGAATTTAGCTGTTGGGATACACACATCCATGGCCCAGCTACTCTCCTCCACTGCTTTAAAGTCAGACACTTTAGAGTTGGAGTCTTTAAAGAAGAGAAATGGGCCCCTTCCACATGATCCATGTCATCCTCAGTGAGTGTCTTATGGTCACACAAGTTATGCTACAAATTTCCTACTGCTCAACTGTAAAGGCAGCCTCAACGACTGTTCCAATGACACCCACTCCTCAGGTGACATCCAATTTATGAACATCTCCAGTTGTCTGAGATTACTCCCATTCCACAAAATCAAAATCTTCTGCTGATCCAGATCAATAAATTCCAGCTTCCGGAGAAAGGCATTAGACTGATAACAGGTTGAAGACTGAAGCCCTTTATGTATCACAGCGGGCCAGAGGGAAGATGGAGAGGGACAATTCCTCAGGAATTGCAGTGACAGGACAAGGGGAAATGGGTTCACTCTGCCAGAGGGGAAATTTATGTCAGATTTTGGGAAGGAATTGTTCCCTGGGAGGGTGGGGAGGCCCTGGCACAGGGTGCCCAGAGAAGCTGTGGCTGCCCCTGGATCCCTGGAAGTGCCCAAGGCCAGGTTGGACACTGGGGCTTGGAGCAGCCTGGGACAGTGGGAGGTGTCCCTGCCATGGCAGGGGGTGGAATTAAATGATCTTTAATGTCCCTCCCGACCCAAACCATTCTGGGACTCTGTATCAGCTGTACAGAAGCAGATCTGTAGCTATGCATAGACCTTAATCTGCCTTTTGATTACAGCTATAAATACATTCCACTATTTGAGCTCTTTTCTCCCGCCTGATGCACTAATTAATACTGTCAGTATATAAAATAACAATAATAAAATCAGGAAGATATTTCTTTACCAGGAAAAAAAACCCACACAAAACCAAAAAGTGTCCTCCAGATGCTGGTGGTGTTTGAACACCGAGGAGCAGAGCACAGCATCATTGATATTTTCAGTGCCTGGCACTTTTTTGTGCTGCAAACAGTCAGGATGCAGCAGCTGAAAGAATCCTTTGTCAAGGAGCATTCCAGGCTGCTTAAATCTGATCTACCATCATTATTCTTTTGAAGCTGTCTCATAAGCAGCTCAGTAAGACACATGTGAAAGAAGTTATTGCACAGGAAAGTTTGGCTTTTTACAGCACTGTCATCAAAATTTACTGGTGTATTAAAGGTCCTAATTTGAAAATAAGTTTTCTGCCTTTTTTATGGTATGTGATATTTTATAGAGATTACACTCGTGGAGGAATCTGGAAACACAGTAATTAACAACTTAAAGATCTTCTAAATGCCAAAGCTATTCCATGGGCTGACCGAGAACATTAAAAAGTCATGAATGATGTCAGAGAACATATTCCCCAAGATTAAATTATTCCTGAAGGAAAGATTAAAGCAGTTTACGGGCCTATATCTAGGACCAAAAATAGTCATGAAGAAAAAACAACACAAGTAACCAGGATCAAAATGAAAATGTGCTGTGACACAGGCAGAAAATAGCTTTTAATATATTCCACCTTTGTTGGCTGATATGTAAATTTATAATAAGTGGCAGTACAAGGGTTGGATTTCAATGTGTGAAAAAAGAAGCCAGTGTTGTACATCTCTTGCTGTCTCCTCAGACCACACATGTTAGACCTTTATGTGAAAGAAAAGAAAGGAAGGGAAAAGAAGAAGGGGGAAAGAAGAAGAAAAATAGAAGCTCCACGATTCCTGTTTTCCCTTGGAGTCCTCCTGGAACAAACTCCAGGTTCCCTGGCCAAATCCAGCAGCAGCCCAATACAACTGGTGGGTTCCAAGATCATTGGCAACCAATGGTCTGGCCATTAGAGGGGCAATAACTCATCCAGAAAACACACAAAGCCTTCAATAAAGAAAGAAGCACAGATGCAGAACTATATGAGGGACTAAAACTCTCTCATATTTGTTTTCTCCACAAATCTAATTATTGTCTTCTTCCAGGTGTTCCTTTTGCTGACTTGACTTTTACAAATCACTTCACTCTCTTGGTGGATGCTCACATGAATAAAAATCTCTGCTTTACTCCAGCAGAATCTTATTTGGGCAACGATAAATATTTACTGATACAGAAGGCTCTGCAGTCCTTGAAAGCGAACGTGGATTTATTTCAAACTTGAGGGCCATTTTCTATGGTCTCCTCATTAGCTGAGAAACCAGGAAAACTGTGTCAAAAGTGAAATGCTCTCATGAAAATGACAGACTGGCCAATCCTTGACTAAATAAAAGAGTGAAGTAGGAGTTAACAGTGCTGTGTGTCATGAATATTTTGAGGGTCGGCTATGTTAGAAAGGATTCTCCATCTTTCAAAAACAAATTTACATGACAGTATTTGGTGTTTCTGCACCCCTTTACTTCCATGCAAAGTGTTTCTGTGCCTATTTAGAACGAGCTTTCTAAAAATCTTCCCTCCCCTCTGGTTTAAATACCCAAATTAAAATGTCCCTCCCGAGACTCCTTTCCGATCTTTTAATATAAAAAGGGTAAAATCTTGGAGACTACTTTGAAACACATCTTCCTTGATTGTCATAGGGCAGTAGTAGGTGGGCTGCATTTTCTTTTGGCTCCAGGAAGTGCAGAAGCTGAGATTTTATTTAAATGCTGCAGAGGATGTAAGATGAGAATTATTTATCTGCTTCTACCTCTTTTGTAGAGTTGGATTTAATTTTGCCTTTTTTTCCCCCTACAGTTTCTATAAGAGGCAAATACTGTGAAATCCCAGCCAGGATTTCTCTTATTTGGGTCACTGCTCCTCTCTGGGGATGGTCAAAACTTTGTTCTCCCATCAATCAGTCTTTATTTCCTCTCTGCCAGCTTTCCTGTCTAAATATTATATAATATAATATAATATAATTTCATTACAAAATGTCAGTTTCAAATGTATTGAAGAGAAGGAAAATCATCATCCGTGGAGTTTATCTGTGCTGAGGTCCATTTCCACACTGTGTCTTTCAAGCCCTGAGGAAAACGTGCAATGAGAACCATATTATTTCTCCTCGGTGAGGAGATGTTATAGCCATGATCGTTGCATTAGGCAACAAAACTGTGCAGAAAACAATGAAACAATGTCTTGGCTCTCTGCTGGAGCTGGTGACAATCACTAGAATAACTGCCTTAATCTCCCCGTTGTCAGGAGCACGCACACTTTGTAATAACTGCTTGCATACATTCTGAGAAACACTGCCAGCTCCCAAGACAGAACCTTGCTTATGCTCTACAAATTCATTTCTTCGGCTGCTTCTGAGGCACGTGTGTGAGTGCTCTATTCCTGACTTCCTTCCTCCTCAGCTTGCAGCTACAATTATTAGATAAATGCCTACAAACGATCAAAATGCAGTAACTTCTTCTGGATCAACAAATGTAATAAACTGCGTTGATGCTGAGGTGATCACGTTAAAGATCACAGTGGTTCAGCTGGAAAACACCCAAGCAGGAATGTACAGAGCCCTGAAATCCTAACGGGGGGCATGGGGAGATCACCACTGCACAACAGAAGGTGCAGTGATGGAAACACGCCCTCACTGCTGATTTAGGCAGCAGAACCACAACCTGGAGTGAGCTGGTTTGGATCTCAGAGATGAGATTCAAGCACCATCTCAGCAGCTAAAGAGGCTAGCGAAGTGTGTTGGAGAGGAAAGCAAAGCCCTCAGTCTGGCTGCCTTGGCTGCTACAGCGCCTGCTGAGACAGGGATTTCCCTGGGGATTGTTTTCCTGATTCCTGAAGGGAGGATTTTCCTCCGGAGAGGTGAAAGGTGCAAACGTGCCACGGCTGTTACCTGTGCCGAGCTCACCCTGGAGCCGGGCTCTGTGTGAGCTCAGCACTGTGAGTGGGGCTCTTTTGGGTAAAGAGACAGGGATCTGTGGGATCTGGTCCCGCTCTGCAGGGCCCAGGTGTTCCAGCTGTGAGAGGCATCCTCAGCTCAGGGATCTGTGGGATCTGGTCCTGCTCTGCAAGGACCAGGTGTTCCAGCTGTGAGAGGCATCCTCAGCTCAGGGATCTGTGGGATCTGGTCCCCCTCTGCAGGGCCCAGGTGTTCCAGCTGTGAGAGGCATCCTCAGCTCAGGGATCTGGTCCAGCCCTGTAGGGCCCAGGTGTTCCAGCTGTGAGAGGCTCTCAGAGGCATCCTCAGCTCAGGGATCTGTGGGATCTGGTCCATCTCTACAGGGCCCAGGTGTTCCAGCTGTGAGGGGCTCCCACGGGCATCCTCAGCTCAGGGATCTGTGGGATCTGGTCCAGCCCTGTAGGGCCCAGGTGTTCCAGCTGTGAGAGGCTCCCACGGGCATCCTCAGCTCAGGGATCTGGTCCCACTCTGCAGGGCCCAGGTGTTCCAGCTGTGAGAAGCATCCTCAGCTCACAGAGTGGGAGCCAGGGAGTCTCCTGGGCTTAAACATCAGCAGTAAGATCGATTCCAGCATTTACCAAGCTGCATGGAAGAGGTGCAAGTGCACACACTGTAATATTCCAAAACTTAGAGTGTCCTAACTCATCCTCCCTTCTCTGGGAGTCACCTCTATATGATATACCCTGTATCACACAATTTTCAAAAACAAGTACAAGAAAGCTGTTTTGAACAGTCAAAATAAGATATTTTCTTTTTTGTTTATATTTTATTTACAGGCTCTTTTTGTTCATTGCTCATGGCATGTGTTTTCCTTGTTGTCTCTGCAAATATTTGTCTTTAAGTAGAGCAGTTAATTCATTTTGATTATACTCAAATCTCCACTTCTCACCACACATATCTGATCTAATTAACATAAAGTGATTAATATTACTGCCATTAAATATAATGAGCAAAACCTTTACAAGCTGAATAGCATTACTTGATAAATATGATATTTTAGAAAAAAAATAGTCTCAATTCTTCTTTTCTACTGTAAACTATTTAAGAGTTTATGTTCTATTGATGTGAGGTTATCCAGATGCTGAATCAGAATTTAACCACTTATGTGAAATAATTTATTTAAGTCCTGCTAAAACTTCAGACCCCTCAAGGGTTACACTGGGATCTAGTGACAAAACCAAAGATCAGCAAAAGATCTGTCCTGTGCAGAGAGCTGAGATCAGGAAAAATACTTTTTATGCAGTGAATTTAAGGAAGGTATTTTTGACGTATTATTTCTACCCTAAGGGTAAAACTGTTCTGAAATACTCCTTGAAGGACCCCAATACTTGTTATGTTAAAAGGATTTATGGTCTGTCATTAATAAAATGCCCAAACACCTTCTAGTGTTCCAGAAATCCCAAAAATGTTGTGGTTCCAGGCTGCCTGGAACAGAAGGCAGTTTGTTCACCAACATCATCAGTCCATTGGTAACAATTCAAATTAAATTTGTTGACCTTGAGCAGCTGCCAAACACCCACCCAGCCACTCACTCACCCTTCTCAACGAGATGAGGGGGGAAATAAGATGAAAAGGCTCATGAATGACAATAAAGACACGGATATCATCAGAATTTGGCACAACAAACAAGCTGGGATGAGGCAAAAATTTACCTAAGTTAATAAATGTAGTTTTCTGTTTAGGTGTATTTAAAATCAAGACAAGAGAAATGATTAAAATATTAAAATGAAAAATAAGATGTTCTCTCCTCCTACACGTGACAAAAAAATGTTCATATTCATTTGCATATGAAAAAAGCTTTGATTGCTACGTTGTGAAAATTCCATTGTTAAGATATGAACATCCTCAGTTTAAGACCATAGGAAAGTTTAAATCTCTTACCTTCTTCCAATAGAAATTATTTAAAAGAATGAATTTAGAGTATTTAATACCAAGAAATGACAGTTGAGATGCCAATGACACTCTTAGAATCTGGAGGATCATTCTGTGCATGAACCACATGAATTGATTTTACATGTGAGCACTTCTTGCAGCAAAACAAAGTTAAATTCCACATTCAGAGGAAACACAGAAAACCCACAGCACTTCCAGTGGGATGAAACACACCCCTAAAGGTTTTTGGGTAGCAGAGGGACTGCTCATACCTGCTTTGCTGAACAAGAAGTTTTGGACACTGATTGGACACATTCTCCTCCAAATGACTCAAGTTTCACTGAGATGAGACTTCTCCTCTACAGGACAAACACTGAAAGTTTCATTTTAAGGTTGATGAAAGGGACTCAGCCCTTATAAACCAAGTGTTTACCATGTGTGGTGAAAATCCAGTGTGAAAGCCTGAAAAGCAAACCTGATTAAGGAGTAGCAGAGAGTAAAAGTGGCTGTAGGGCCAGATAAGCATCTAGATTAGATAAGAACTCACAAAGAAACCTCTCAAAAAGCAATAGCAAGTTCAGCAGTGAAGAAGCAGAAACTGACTTTAAAAAACCTAGAATTTTAAAAATATTATCATCCCTGTGTTTTTAAAGGTGCAGTTCTTTAATATCGTGTGCTCAAAACTCGTTCAGGAAGTTTTAGAAACTGTTAAAGCTCAGAGATTCCCAGGGGCCACTTCTGGAACTTGTCCAGGTTGCTCTGGATGCAATCCCAAACAGGTATGAGATAAACAAATCATATTTTGTACCTTCAATTCCCTTCTGATTCAAGAAAGAAAGATCTGCCTGGGTGGGAATCAGTCGGCCTGAGGGCAATGTCCAAGAGAGATGCACGTGGAAAATGTTTTGGGATTTGGTTTCAAAAGACCCTTAAAATTATGAATGATATTATAACAACATCCACATGGCACTGGAAATGTTCCCTGATGGAAATGATGGAATGTTAAGCAGTGCCCTAAAATCAGACAATATTTGTTCTCCCTGAAATTAGCACTAAAGAATTCAAAATGTACCTGTTTATCAGACTTTCCACTTTTATCTAAACATTATTATGTGTTTGCAAGACTGTGAAACCAAACTTTATAATATTAAAATTAGCTATATAAAATTAGTTCATTGGAATGTATGATCATTGCATTTTTTCATGCACTTCAGCTGCAAGAGAGCTGTAAATCATGAGTTTATTTCTGAAGTTTTCCTGTGTTTCCTCAATGAGGGCACAGATTAAAAATTAAAAAAAAAAAAGGAAACCAACAAAAACCAACCCACAAACAAACAAAAAACCCAAACACAACGACCCTCTCCAGGTCTATAGAGAATATATAATAAGGTTTAAGATCCCTCATCATGTGCCAGGCTCAAATGTTGTTACACACACACTTGAACTGACCCAGAACAAGACTCCAGATTCTGTTCTGCACAGCTGGTGCAATGTAATATTCTTTTACTGCCAAGAAATATGTGTGAGCGCAAAGAGAACTGGATGACTTATTAATATTGTTCCTCTAACATTTAGGCTTTTATGAGGACATCCAGAAATTTCAGTAAAGTATAATAAAAACTTTTATTTTTGGCATATCACCGAATAATAAATGTAACAGGCTAACCTTAAGCGAAGATAAAGGATGCAGATATTCTCAGAGCTCAGATTTCCTACTGCTGTTACTCACAGTTATTTACTCCAGGTGAGGATTCAGCCTAAAAATGTCTAATTTCTCTACAGACAGTTTTCATTTTGATTCTTTTTTTTCTAAACCCAAAGCTAATGAAAATTTAGAATTATCTTCTGCCCCACCCTTAAAATACAAAAATAGAGTTAAAGGGAATGTAGGACATAACAAGAAGCTTTGATTTTTCCCAATTCTAACCAGTCTAACTCCAATCCAGGAAAGGAAAGTTAAATGATTTGTTGAATGCTACACATCTTAAAATTAGGGCTGGGGCCAAGTCCTACTTAAGTTAATGAGTTCTTTTTAAATTATCTGCTGCAATACCTACATTTACCATACATGCTACATTTTGTGTTTAACCCGAAAGCATTAAAAAAAAGTAAAATCACACAAAAAAACCCTCTGAATTATATCTGAGAGAGAACATAAAGTTGTGTAAAAAAACCCAGACAGCTTTTGGATTATGTTGCTACTTTAAATTAAGAAAAAACAAGGAGTAAAATGAAAAAAAACTCCACAGACACCTCTAATTGTTCAAGTCTGCAACCACCAAAATGTTGTAAAAATAAATAAATAACTTCTGTTTTCCCAGTTTTCTCTCTTGGAGAGATTTATTTACTTTCTGTATGAGATGTGTAGAACAGCTGATTTATGAGTCTGGCTGCCAGTCTGGACAGATCCTGCTGAGTCACAAAATGAATTGGTCTGAAATGCAAACGTGATGCTCATAATTCTGTGGGTGTGAACACATCACACACAGAAAGCAGGTTCTCCCTGCAGTGCCATCAGGAAATAAGCAAAACCTGTTGGAAAACTTCACCTATAAATATTTTTAGGGTTTTGTTCCCAGTTTTCCATCCCAGACTTGGCAATCCCTTCCCAGGACAGAGTTTTACTGATTTCTGCAGGGCTCCACACATGCTAAGGAGTCATGGATGTGCATCCTGCTCCTGGATCTTGGCCACAGCTGCACCAAGTGCAAATCTTCCACTTTACTCTGCATTTCAACAGCTGAAAGTGCAAGAGGAGAAACTTTGCATTTCTGTCTCCAGCGTGGTGGTGGCACCCCTCAGAAATATTGTCCTTGTTCTCCTGATCTGTGAAGTCTGCATACGTGCTGGGACTCAGATTTTGTGCAGGAAAAATCAAAATACCTCTGCAAAATCTAAAGCAATAATAGAAGCATTTACATCAAGCATTAGTTAATGATTTAAATAAGTAATGAGCCTAAAATAAAACTGTTAAATCTTTCCAAGAGGTGCTTGGCTTCAGAGCTGTAAATGTCTGTGCACCTTGTAAAAAGGCAGGGAACACGAGGAAGCAACATAAAAATTGAGAAGGCTGTTGGATCTTAGTTAGGAGCCTTATGCTGTATATTGCAAATTATGCCATATAACAGGATATTTAAACTCCATTTTCCTCTGACTTCAGTGATGTTCTTTTCACAGTTCTGCTGGAGAGTGCCTGAGACACTCACATGGTAAAATGAAGGTGCTGCAGGCTCACCTTTCTCACCTTGGGAAGCAGGTGAACGAAAGTTATTCATGATTCTCTGTGAAACATCTGTAGCGTGTCACTGAAAATAACACTCCAAAAAGAAAGGATTTCAAACCAGAATAGTTAAAAAAAACCCAAAAAACAAACTAATCCCAAATGGTGAAGGGCATGGAATGCTGTGGAGGTCCTTGCAGGAGGAATCTGTTCCATGATTATTTTTGCCTGCAAACCCCTAGCCCCTAAACCAGTGTTTTACTAAAGAATACATTTGATAAGCATTAAATTCCAGTAGTTTTCACTAAATAATATTGACCACATTGATTGCCTGTGAATATCAATGAAAAAATTCCCAATGATTCCTCTGAGAAATTCCTCAGCACTACCCGAGCATAAAGGATGGCACAACTAAATAGAGGAGCCATCAGCCCTGAGAGCTGCCAGGCACTGTCACTGTGCACTTCACACATCATCCAATCTCTATACATTAACTCTAAAATTGCTTCAGAACCTGTTACACACACTTGTGCCACACTGGGCTTTTTAAATCTGTTTGGTTTTTAATTTGGAATATCCAATATAGTCAAAAATTCATATATCTGTTATTGCTCCCACTAATTGGCCCATGAGTCCAGTGGGGAATGGTGATGAAAGGAAGGAGAGAATTAACAGCAGGAGGTTGTGGCTCCAGATCCTTACACAGCTGAGACTGCAAAAATTCCCAATTTTTCATTATATCACTATCATGTTGTTCTCATAATCGCTACATGGGTCAGGGTTTAACCTCAATATTCTTTTTTAATCAGTTTGATTCCATGACAATGCAATATTATACTTCGTTTAACTGACCATGATGCTTATGGGTGGGCCATGGAAACAGAATAATCATAAATAAGGTTATTTTAAATACAATCTTTTCCATGTCTTCTCCCCTCCCTCCCCAAAGGACTGTCTCTGTCATCCAACTCAATGAGCTGCAAAGATCCACTGGAAAATGTTAGTTAACATCTATTCCTTTGGGGATCCTTTTCTAGTGGCTGATGGCAGAGAAACCTTGTATTTACTAAACTGCATTTCCAGACACCAGCTTGTGCTTTGAGACCTGGGAACTGATGGATGGAGCCATTTGTCTTGATAACAGAGCCTCTCCAAGCAGAGAAAACCAGGAAGGAGTTACCAGCCCAAATTCCATTTGGACTCGTGTGTTGTTAAACAATTAGAGTGTTCAACAGAGATTTTAATTAATATAATCACATGCTAAAAACATACAATAAGAAAAATAATAACAAAAAATCATTGAAGCAAAGAACCTTTTTTTGTTTGTTTGTTTGTTTATTTGTTTGTTGATCTCCTGATTTTCATTTCACAGAATCAGCTGGGTTAGAAAAGACCTTTGGGATCATCAAGTCCAACCTATTTGTTAAAAAGGATGAGCAAGAAATGATCGTGATCAGACAGAACTGCTTTTGTGGCCCTGGCAGCAGGCAGAGACGGGAATGCTGCTGCTCACAGGATGATTCCAGAACTGTGTAATGTGCTATGAAAATTAAACTTTTCCAGACTAATGAGGTGACATTTAAATTCTTAAAATTGGTGGCCATGGAGTGGAAAGTAACCACATTCACCAAGAACCATCAGACCCAGCAGAGTTTAGTGCCTTCAGTGCTGCTTTCATTCTGCTCCTCAGCCATCAGTCTCTCAGAAGTCTGCTTCAATAACCCTCAGTGACACTCTCCTGTGTCAGCCGTGGGAGTAATTCTATTTAATTCTTGTCTTTATGTTGTTGTTGGGAAACAGAGAAAAATGCTTTATAATGACAAATCTGATATTCTAAAATTTTCAGACAGAGACAGTGCTCGGAAGTTCATTTGATCTTGATTAAATTCAGCTGACAGGTGAATGAATGCTGCTGCATTTACTGTTATAAATATTTGTGAGCCTGGGCGGAATAGAAATGCAGCACAGGTTCCCAGCACCCTGAATACCAGAGAACCAGTTCATTTCTGTAATAAAATGTAGATGAACTATGAAAATATACATTTCTTGGATTTCTTTGTTGACAGGTAGCTAGATCTATTGAAATATCAGACCTAAACTTTATTATTCTCATGCTGCTACTGTTGCTGGAAATACTCACAGAAACAATTCTACTTACATTCTAGTGGTAATTCTACTTCTTCTACATGGTTAAATCACTCTCCTCAGGGTTTAGTGAGTTCTGGACAGAGCAAGGGCTCTCACATGCTTAGGTAATGCTTTGGACGAAGCCTTGTTTTCAGTATTGATCTTACCCCATGACTGTTGCAGTTATTTACAGCCTTTTCCTTTTCTTATTTACTTCTTTCACTGTATTGCAAAACACTGCTCCCTCCAACTTCTTCAGCAGTTCTGTGTCATTCAATCCAGCATTCCTTCCCATCAGGATCCCTCCCAAGTGTTATATGATTTAAGAAATGAAATGTTTACAGGGTTTTTGTCTTTATACACTGCTGTGGGTTTGGCTTGATGCCTTAGGTTCTAACTTCTATATTTTCCAATCCTGCATTCCCAGTGTGTAACTCTGCAGTGTCCTGCAGCCTGGGAGCTGCTGCTCTCTCATGCTGAGACAGACAGAACAAAGCCTCTCCAGGCTGCTCTCCAAGGACACCCAGCCCGGCCTAGGCCCAAAATGTGTAACCCAGCATCTTGAGAAGGGGGGCAAGCTGAGGGGAAATTCCATCATTAGCTAAAGTTTAATTGGTGACATTGGGTTGAGATGCAAATGGAGCAAAGCTATAAAAGTGTGAAGAACTCGTGACTCGGGGTCCATCTTGGGTGCAGCCTTTGGCCTGCCCAGGGTGTGCCTCTGAAGGCCTTTCAAATAAATATCCACCTTTATTCCCTTCCTCCTGTGCAGTCTCTGTTTCTAGGCTTGCTTCTTTAGGCATCAGGCTGGCTGCTCATCACCCCGTTTGCAGAGCTGGATGCAGGTACCAGGGACTGGCATCAGTCTGGGTTTGGAGAGGGGCTGCAGGGGGTGGGTGGGCACCCAGGGACTGTTTGTTGGCATGGACTGTGACAGACTATCACAGGCTGGCACAGTAATAAGCTGATTTCCACCCAAATGAGCTCATTACCTCCCTCCCACCCCGCAGCTTTAGGACAGTGGCTCAGGTATGGGTTCAGGTACCCTGTGGTTGATTGTGATCACCCTTTGCAGCTTTAAATGTTCAGCATTGCCCTTTGTCACCAAAAAGGGACATTGGTCATACCTCAGACCGGGGGGAGTCTGCCAGTCATGGTATTCCAGAATGGTTTGGGTTGCAAGGGACCTTAAAGACCTTTAATTCCACTCCTGCAATGGGCAGAGACACCTTCCACTGTCCCAGGTTGCTCCAGGCTCCATTTCCACCTGGCCTTGGGCACTTCCTCAACTTTTGTGCAATATCTGGTGTAGAGAAGTGATTCAGTCTCTCATTTCACCCAGCATAATGATGTCATCAGTAACTAAATGTGGTGTTTTATCAGCTTTCACTGTCTGGGGACAGTAAATTGATTTTGGACTGCAAGATATCAAAGCTCGAAAGACAATGGGGTTTAGAGCTTCCTCAGTGTGTGTCCCCAGGGCAGGGGACAAGGGCGGGACAAGGGCCAAGTGTGTCCCCAAAAACTTCATCACTAAGAACACATCTGTCAGATTGGGAACACCATTAACTGGAGCAAGGAAGGATTTAGGAGCAGAGCTCAAAGTATGGAAAGGTTCCTGGGCTGGCCAACACCTCCAAGGATTAGCAAGATATTAATGCCTCATTCTTTAGTGATTATTACTGCTGCATATTCATACAATATATTCCAACCACAAGTCTTTCCAATGGAGCTGCAGCCTCTCCCTTTCCCACACTTGCCTGATTGAAGAAATGGAGATTTGTCAAATAGTGCAAATACATTCAGTTAGAAAGCAGAGAACAGTCTCATTTTCTTTGATATGAATAACAAACTAATTAGCGGCTGCAGCGTGTTTATTTCCTGTTTAATAAAAAGCTGACACGCTGGTCATTAGTATCTTAGGATGTACTCAGCTTAATATGCAAAGCATACCAAAATTAACATAAGAATTATGTTAGAACAAACAGGATACAAAATGTTGAGATGAATTTAACTCTTTAAATTATTCCATCTTTACACTAATGCACTGACCCAGGCAGTTGCAGTGTTTCCCATCGTGTGCCACACTGATTAATTAAATGCACCTTGGATACCTGTTATTTATTCTCACAGTCTCCATCCATGGCTGTGATGATCAGCTCTAGGAATACAATAGCTCTCAAAAAAAGAGATTTTTTTTATGCTTACAGTATCTCCATGCACACGCAAACACAGCTGGGCTACCAAAAGGGAAGGGTTCATGTGCTTTCCTGAGGAGAGACATTCTGCCCTTACAGTTCTTGTAAGTTTATTTGGTTTAATTATAAATCAACATTAGCTTGTTCCCATCTGTCTTTTATGTGTTTTAAGCATCTTATTTTGTTCCAAAAATAAATTAAAACACGTGGAAGTTATACTAAGGTTGCCCACGTAAAACCACAAAGTTTAAGTTCTAACCATAACTTTTCAGCTGCACACATCTCCCTCTTTATGGAACACAGAGAAAAACCCACATTTATATCCATTGCCAATTTAATGCTGAAATCCCAGTGCAGCTTTAGCATTGTTTTCATATTTAATTTGTTTGGCTTTTTTTTCTGAATGAGAAGGAAGGACTGGGCAGGTGGAAGTTCCTGTGGAAGTTCATGACTGTCTGTCTTTGCTGTCTTTGTGTAAGAGTTTTGGTCTTTTCAGGGACAGGTGTTTCCATCCTTCACCAAGAGCAGTCTGCACCAGAGACATTTCTGCTCTCCCCAGAATGCACAAGAGAAGAAAATACAATAATTTTACAAATGAAAGTCAGCATTTGCCTGGAGAACTTTGAACTGACACACACAACATTTTTCCCCCAACATTGACATCTTTAAATCCAATCACTCCATCCCAGAACTGTGAGAGTAATGGGAGACCAAAAGGAGCAGCAGCTGCTTGGAAGAAAAGGTGCAATCAGGCAGAGGAGCACTGGAATTATTTTCACTTTCTTCAGCTTCACATGTAGACCACATGCACTAATTAATAATCTGATCTGTTCCTTCTTTTGATGAAAACTTGTTTTCAGGGAAAAAACCTTGTTTTCCTCCTAACTTTCCAGATATCATTTTTACAGGAGAAACTTCCTTTGTGGCCATTGTGAGCCTGACATTTTATACACTGGTGACCATGACCCAGGCTGGGCAGAGCTCTGTGGGCTACCTTGATCTTTGAGCATTACTACAATAAAAAAGACTCAAATTTCTGAGTCTTCAACTTAAGAAATCAATCCTTTGGCTTTTTATTGCGATAAAAATGTGACAGCAAGCAGAGATGCCAAAAGGAATTAACAGGTCTTCACACACCAATCCCCTCTGTCCACGGTGAGCCTGAATGTCTTTCCTTTTCAGGTTTCATTTTGTTCCACTCCAAGACCAAAAACAAAAGCAAACCCTGTGCATTCTCCTCTGGTACTCAGGAAAACCTTTCACCTCCTCTGTGGCGTCCAATTTCTCACAACACCCAATTCCACAATGGGATCTGTACCCCTTTGCTGCAATAAACCTGCTCGGGAGCTTCTGGAGGGAAGGAACAACCTCCTCCCCCTCGTATCTCATTTTTCCAAAAGAAAAGTAGTGTAATCCCAAAAGAAAAACAAATGAAACAACAAAAAAAAGCACCCCCCAAAAAAGCCATTCTTCCAAAAAAACCCAACCAAACTCAAACCACAAATCCCCCAGTGACAATGTTCAGCACAGTGACACTTGTAGAACAGCTTCCTCTAACTTTGAAATAGTAACAAGCCATGACATTTTCAAATATTCTGTTTTTTATGAAGCAGCTCGTAGAGAATTCTATTTGATATATTCCAATATGGATATGTTCTAATAAAAAATTAATGCAGTTTTAAATCTGGTCTGCTGATCCTGGATCAAAAGATCTCTCTCTCTCTTGGCCTCGGTGTCAAGATGTTCCTAAAAGCTGTATATTTTATGACTTTTAAGCAGACCTGTGTTCTTTGGGGTGCCACCCTGCGTGGCTGGCAGCACTTTGTGTGCAGGAGACATTCCCCAGAGGCAGGGATCAGCAGGGAGCAGGGTGTGCACATCCAGGACTGCCTTCTACCCCAACCATGGGTGGTGGTGTGTTGTGCCTGCCTGAGAAGCCAAGCCCTTCAGGTTTGCTGAAGCACACCCACAGCACAGCAAATTAACTGTGTTTGCAACAAAATCTATCTACAGTTCTGCAGATCTCTTTTTCCAGGTAAACAATGACAACAAATTAATCCTGGGACTTAACTATTTCTCAGACAGTAGATAAAACCACTTTCATACTCTTTTGAGGCCCAGATAGGTAAGAGTGGCTGCTATTTATATCTTAGCTGAGAAAATTCTGTTCAACAATTAAATCAGCTTTGGCTTTGAGGGGCACCAAGTTGCTGAGGGGACTGGAGCCCCTCCCCTGGAGCCAGGCTGGGAGAGCTGGGGCTGCTCAGCCTGGAGAGGAGAAGGGTGTGTGGAGACCTCACAGCTCCTTCCAGGGGCTGCAGGGAACCCAGAGAGGGACAATTCCTCAGGGACTGGAGGGACAGGAGCCAGGGAATGGCTTCCCAGTGCCAGAGGGCAGGGCTGGATGGGATCTTGGGAAGGAATTGTTCCCTGGGAGGGTGGGGAGGCCCTGGCACAGGGTGCCCAGAGAAGCTGTGGCTGCCCCTGGATCCCTGGCAGTGCCCAAGGCCAGGTTGGACACTGAGGCTTGGAGCAGCCTGGGATAAAGGAAGATGAGCTTTAAGGTCCCTTCCCATCCAAGCCATTCCATTATTCCATGATTCTATGGTATCCCACACATGGCGCTGCCCAAAATAAGAAAAAACAAAACAACAAACAAAACAATGCCTTTTCTGCTCAAAACAAATATCTTAATTCCGTTATTAATTTGTTTAGCTGGAAAGTGTGGTCCTGGTCAGTCTTCTTTCTGACTCGTTAATTTTAAAATACCTCATCTGTTTGGGGGAAACCAATTATTACAATGATTCAAGAACTATTTAATTAACTAACTATGTGAGAATAAGCTGGTACGTCGAGGAACCCCTCTGGATGCCTACTAAATGTGCTTCCATATGGATACATCTTCCATCCCTGGTTCCCTTTGTGTCCTCAGGAAGAGCCTCTCCTTGCTGGGAGTGTTTCTGATGTGCAGCATGTTGCTGCCTATTTTAGCTGCTGACATTTCTGGGAGCAGTTGGGTTGATATACTTGTACTAACAAACCGAGTTGGGGAAAGATTAATATTTTCTTGGCAAAGGTCAGCCGTGTGATAATGGCTTTTTGCTTCCTCAACACAACTTTTTAAGGAAGGTTACAGTAAATTAACCCAGCTCCTGTCTGTCAATCCATACTCGGCCACACGACATGTTTGCTCTTTGATAAACTGCCACAGTTCAGCGTGTATTGTACTCAGCTAGGAAAGAGCTGGAAGGAAAAAGCTTCTCACACGGACAGATTTAGATTCTTTGGTAATTTAGCCAAGGAGTGATAAGCTTTATTTAGAAGAAGAGTCCCAAATGTGCAGGTCAAGGTGGGTGTTTGTAGCTTATGACTATCTCAGTATAGAACATGAGGATAAAAGGCTTGATATTAATACATTCAAGATAGAGGTTGCTGAAAACCATTTTCTTTTTATTTTTTTTTTTTTTTTTTTTTAAAAATACTTTGGGTTTTTCACTTTTGCCAAATTCT
>VWZT01014173.1:316314-336866 GCA_013397055.1 Pachycephala philippinensis | reverse complement strand
CACCGAATTTTTCTCTTTTTTTTTTTTTTTTTTCCTCAACGAGGGCCCTGATTCAATGAAATTCTCAACCATCTTCTTCACAAAAAAGGCTCCGGTGACCCTAAAAATAAACCTACTGGGTTATTCCATCCCAGCATCCTTTCCCAAACAGCAGCTGGGCAGAGGCACTCAGGAAAAGGCTGCAAGAGCACTGAACCCACAGAATGCTGCACCCTGGCACGCACTCCATTCACTTCTCTCCACCCACAGACCGTGGAATGTTTTGCTTGGCTAACAGCTCTTCCGTCCACCTCGCCCCCCACGCTTTTCAGAAAGGGACAAAAAGATGGCCAAACGCTCTGTCCCTGCAGGCAGCCCTTGAGGGAGCCAGCAGCAGCAGGGAAGGTGACCCTTGCCTCGCATCAGGAGGAGCTGATGCCCCAGGAAGCTGCTGAGAGCAGCAAAGCATCCCCACCCCGCCCAGGGACACGGCCGTGGGTGCCACTCAGGCGGGAAATTGGGAGAGCTCAGAGGCTCCTGCCAGCACCGAGGGCTCCAAGAGTCACCCTCCAGCAGCTCAGAAAAGCTGAGCATGCAAGCCCAGCCCCTCTTCCACACTCGGGTGGGAGCTCACAGGCCACTGGTGTTGAAAAGGACGTTAACATCCAAAAATCGCAGATGTGCCCTTCCCTTGCGCTTTTCTCCCTGTCCTTTCCCTACACCAGGAGGCTTTGTAGAATTCTATGGGTTTCAAGGTGTCAGAAGCAAAAAGGAAATAAAATAGGCCTGAGTGAATGTTAGAGAAAGAAAACACGTTTCTCACATCAATCTCGAAAAATTGTCGTAGTTTGTGGGATGGGAAACCAAGAGTTGAATTAGTAAAAACTCAGTATTTCAATTTTTCTAAGCATGTTCACATTCCAAAATTTGCTCTCACCTGGAAATAAAAACACTTATCTTTAGGAAACTTCTGATACAAAAACATTTTTAAAAAAAAAAAAGAATTTATGGCATCTATTCTAAATTTAGACAAAGATTCAGTTTGAAAACTCCCAGAGCACTGTCCTTCCCTTGAGATGTATTTATCATTTCTATTTTTGCCACTCATACCTGGGTGAGGAAGTCAACACAAAAGATGCACCAGAGCAGACAGAAAAGCACAATGCACAGATCATCACTGCAGCCCCAGAGCAAAGGCTGCTCTTTGCTGACACAACCCTGACTGGGACCTCATCAATCCAAGCAGAAAATCAAAGGGTGCTAAAACCAGACAGTCTCCTAATTAGTACAGAGTGCTAATCCCTTCCTCTGGAGTGTTAAAACTGCCTCACTGGTAGAAAATCTGATCTAGGAAGTAAGATGGAAGTGAAATCTTTACAAGGAAACTTGTGATTAATGAATTAAAAATACAAAACCAAATCAATATCGATATTGTTTCTAATCATGCGGTGTGCAGTGTATTAAAACATCAGGAAATATCTACGTGTTTATATATGTATAAATATCAAAAAGGCACTTTGTAAAGGAAAAATACTATGTTTGCTATCTGCTATATTAATTTTATTGCATTTTATGCTCAATTTCCATGAGAAAATAGTTTTTCTCTTCCTCCTTGTACTTTGAATTATTTTTAAATTGAATACAAGTCTTTCTGCAATTTTTTCTCATCTTCTATTAATATCAGTGGAATTTAGATTATCAAGTAACACTATGAATTGGAAAACTAATCAATTCGAAGTTTGTGAGTAACCAGATTCAGTTAGTTTTAGTATAAATGCTTCAGAGTATTAATGAAAAATGCTCACCCTTGAAGAGCAAAATCCCTTCTTCCCTGTCCACAGCCCTGGTGATCTCCAGAAAACCACCCAGGTTCTGCTGTGATCCTTCCTTGTGGTGAGGGCTGAGAGCTCAGGATTTAATCAGCTCTGATTTCAGAGTGACCATAAACAAGATTATCTGTGTATGTATCCCCTTAGCATTTCTGTTCAGATTTTTACTGGATAACAAGAGCCATCACGGAAAGAGAGCAGAATCCTGCTCCTCTGTGCTCGTGCAACTCTTGGCATTGCAATTTCTGTACCTTCTAACTTACACCGAGGACTTGGAGGGAGCACTGATGATGCCTAAAGAGGCCAACCTAGAAACAGAGACTGGACAGGAGGAAGGGAATAAAGGTGGATATTTATTTGAAAGGCCTTCAGAGGCACACCCTGGGCAGGCCAAAGGCTGCACCCAAGATGGACCCCGAGTCACGAGTTCTTCACACTTTTATAGCTTTGGGCCATTTGCATCTCAACCCAATTTCACCAATTAAACTTTAGCTAATGATGGAATTTCCCCTCAGCTTGCCCCCCTTCTCAAGATGCTGGGTTACACATTTTGGGCCTAGGCCGGGCTGGGTGTCCTTGGAGAGCAGCCTGGAGAGGCTTTGTTCTGTCTGTCTCAGCGTGAGAGAGCAGCAGCTCCCAGGCTGCAGGACACTGCAGAGTTACACACTGGGAATGCAGGATTGGAAACATATAAAAGTTAAAATGTAAGGCATCACTGAGCTGCCAAAAAAATGCCATGTATTTTCTTGACAGAATTTGAATCCTTCCAAGATCTCATCTGCTGGACAGAGGTCTTGTCTGTCCACCACAAAATTGCCAACTCCACTAATTATTAAAGAACAAATATATTTTATTAACACAGTCTTGTACAACTTGTGGAAGGGCTACGAAGCACAGAAAAGAAGAGAGATGTGAGAGATGACAGTGGAGATTTCCTCAGCTCCTAATCATGACTAACAAACCCTGGAAAGGAGACACAGGTGCCTTTTGCACAGCTAAAAGCTTTGTTATGTTTTGGTGTTTGGTTCCATTACAAACATCACACCGTGAATGATTCATGATGAAGGATCTAATTTAGTGGAAAAATAGTAATAAACCTCTCAGACACATATTTGCACAGCAAAACCCAGCAGGTAAAAACCCAAAGGGTGTTTTGCCAATCTGGACAGCTTTGGGTTTTTTTAATGAAGTGGACATTCCTTGGTCTCCTCTGAGTCACGCAATTATCCAGTGTTCATTATACTTGGATTACTTCCCAGCAGTTTATTATCCCACACTTTTGGTGCACCAGGGAGAGAAGCACTCGTAACAGGTGAGATATTTCCATCCCAACTGCTCCAGCTGAGATCCAGGATGTGAGAAAAGCAGCATCTGAGCAGCATTTTCTCCCGGGAGAGAGAATTTCTGGGTCGAAGCCTTTGCTAGCACAGAAATTTGAAAGGCATGACAGGAGCATATTAGGCTGGGTTAGGAACAGAGGGCTGCACGTCATGTTAGAGATATCTGCTGAGCAACTGGGCGAGGAGGAAAGCAGCAAAGTAGGACAAGAGAATATGGCTGTATCAGAGAGATGGCTGGATGTTTCCTGATCTTGTTTCTGTTCAATGCCTCGCCCTGAGTGCTGTGATAATCAGACACACAGGACTCTGCCTCTGTTCTTACAGCTTCTCGTTTACCTTCCTTTGGTTTTTCCAGAATTCTTTGGGTATTAGGTACACCTTGTGCTGCAGATTAACCTGTCTCCATCGGGGAGATAACCACAGCTCCTTCCCATTAAAAGGACACACAAATCCTCTCCTAGAAAAGCTAAATGTGATCTGAATCCAAGTCAAGGCAATGTGGGGCACTATAAAGTAAAATCAGGCTGCAGGCTTAAGGATGAAAATCCTTCAGAGAACTTCAATCCAGCAGTTCCTGAGCTTCTGCAAAAACAATACTACATCATAGTGCTTCTTACATAACTTTGGTATAATTATTAGGAATAAAGTATAAGCAAGTTATGGAAAAAGAGGAAGGAAATTTCTAGTGAAGTCCTCCAGCATTCTTACAAAACTACTTGTTTTGTGTTCCTGGAAGTGTGTAAAATGATGTTTTAAAAACTTTTGTTCTGTCTTACAGGAATTAAGCTATAGGGCACCCTAAAAAGCAATGCTACTTGCAAATACGTCTGTCCGTTTTGCTGAAATATAACCAGAAGATAATTAGCAAAGGATCTAATCAGTGGCATTGCTTTGGTGTGGGTCATTAAAACACTGAACTGGCATGCAATGTTTCTGGGCTGCCTTTATTGAGACTTCTTGGTGGCAGAGTTTAAATGCCACTGCAGCAGTGGCAGAGGGGAAAGTGGCATTAATGACTGAGCTCAGCTCATACAAACATTCCCTGCTGCCACACAGCCCCTCCACCTCCGGATACCCAAAGCAAACATGACAAGTACAGGAATTTAAAGGTAGTGGCTGATATACCATTACTTTTAATTTGCTAGTCCTAGTGTAAGTTAAAAACAAATAATACTGTGAATAAGCATAAATTATTAAAAATAATCATTACAGGATGCGGGGGAATGGGTTAAAACTGGCAGAGAGTGGGGTTAGATGGGCTATTGGGAAGGAATTGTTCCCTGGGAGGGTGGGGAGGCCCTGGCACAGGGTGCCCAGAGAAGCTGTGGCTGCCCCTGGATCCCTGGCAGTGCCCAAGGCCAGGCTGGACACTGGGGCTTGGAGCAGCCTGGGACAGTGGGAGCTGTCCCTGCACATGGCAGGGGGGGGAGAAAAATGAGCTTTAAGATCCCTTCCAACCCCGGCCATTCTGACATTCCATGAGGCCATGATTAAGGACAACACAGCAGGAAGTTATTTTTGTAGGTACTCACATGATCTCTCCCTACAAACTGCACCAAAGAAGCTGCTCTCTTCCAAACAACACTGCTGAAATGTGGTGATTATTGGAAAGAGGAGGCAGTGACTAATTGGATAGCAAACTCCAGAGTGCTGAGGAGAAAAGAATCAAGCTGCAGGAATAAATCTCAAATCCTACAGAAAGATTATGTTACTTCCAGTAATTAAGCAGAGCAGACTGGATTTGATTCTTGAAAGTTTCTGCTAAACCCTCTTTGCAACAGACTCTGTGAACTCTACAGAATGGAATTTATGAATCTCAGAAGGATAAATGTCTGCTATGGATGTGGCAGGATTGAACACACATCTTCAGGGAGCCCAGATTTCCAAACTGGATATCTCAGATCATGAGAGATGAGGAGTAATCAAAAGAAATTTCAGGTAGTCCAAATATGACTGCCTGGCAGAAACCTGTGCTGAGAGAAACAAAGGAAAATGACAGGAAAATTGACCAGAGGGAGAAATGTAAACAGAAAAAAATGGTTATTAATGATTGGGAATTCATGGATATTTGGATGACAAAAATAATCAATGTTTCTCTTAAAAAGAAGTAACTTTGGCCACAGATTCAATGATGTAAAGGTAAAAACAAGAAAGGAAGGCAAATAAACTAATAAAAATAATGTCAATTATATTCTTTTTGATATAAATAATAATTGGACAAATACTGTTAGAAGACAGTAAACCTAGAGAACAATCAAACCCTAAATAAAAACATGAACCCAGATTATAGGAAAAGCACTGCATCAGAGTGAACGACTCCAAAGCCAAACGCCAAACTCTTCCTTCAGTAAACCTGCAAGTGCTTCCTCTGCAAATTGAGACCAGGAAAGAGATTTGTGATGACTCCACATGTGGATCTAAGAGCTGTTATAGAAGAGAGCATCGCCTTAATTTATTTTTTAACTCCCTAGGTATGGTTAAGGAAAATAAAGTGGAGTGGCTATGCCTCTCTCCTGTGACCTGAGGGATGTGGATGTACCCTCAAAAGGAGAGTGATGAGCTTGGGAATCTCAAGGAACCTCAAGACACCAAGAAAACAGTTTGGAGCGTGCATAATTCAGCAAGCCCTTCTCCCAGCCTGAGCTGCCAGGCTGCTCAGCAGCACTGGAACCAACGCCAGCATCCTTTGGACAAGGTGGAGATTTATTTTTTAATCTTTTAGTCCTGTTTTACCCAGAATTTCCCAAGGTACTTTAAGCTCATCTAGCAACACTAAACAAGACCAGTTTTAAGTACTGGGCTTTTGGCAAGTTCATTTTAAAGAAGCGAAGTAAAGCAGCGATTGCCATCAGCGCTCTGCTTGGTGACTTCTGCCTCAAACATCTCAGACATAAAAGGAATATTTTAGGGATCAGAATTTCTTAGCATGAAATGCTGAGGAATGATAGACCACTTTCCTCAGCAATAAATAGCAGCAGTAATCTAAAGAATAATAAGCAACACATACCAGGCCTAAGTAACTTATATTAAAAGTCTTGGCCCTAAAGGTAAAACTTTTGTGAATTATATTTTTATCAGCAGCACCGTGTGACAAATGATGCGATGTGGAAGTGTAAACCAACAGTATTAAGGAACTGGAGTTCATTATCACAGTATCTCACCAGGTCAGAGCTGCAGCAAATGGACTTGATATGGTTGGAATATTTGGGGAACAGGTAAAATTAAGAATATTAAAACTACATATATTAAAAACAAAATCACATCTAAACCACCTTTCGACTTACCAGAGGTGGTCGGAACATTTTCCATACCTTAAATACTCTAAAATGTTACCAAAATACACCATAAATTTTTTTTAGTTGTACTTTTTAGTGATTCATTGCTTCTTAGGTATCCTCTGGCAGTTGTAGCACATTTCATTTTATGGGCTCACTGACTGATACGCCTGGAATTTTGCTCTGCAGAAGAATTTATGCACAGCTTCAGTGACAATTGATAAAATACTATAACTCCTTCAGATAATATTTTGTTGCCACTGTCACTTCCACCTGAGAATGCCAGGTAAATTACTCAGCAGGAGAAGCATTTACCCAGGGACTGATAATAAAGCAGCTTGTAACCAGAAGATGATAATTAATTGGCCATTGAAACAACTCTGTGAAACAGGGCTGGTACCAGCTGCACTGTGCAGGTGATGAATGACAGCTGCCAATCACCCAGGGAGCCCATCCCAGGGTCAGGGAAGAAAGGAAGAAATTCCATTTACAACAGATTGCATTGCCAGTGTCAACTCTTTAAAAACAAATCAAATGGAGGGAACATTAATTATTCATTGGGATGAAGGTTTGTGAACTGCCTCAAAGAGCCCCACTGGGCTTGGAGGAGGAGGAATGACAAATTCTGGAAAGACATAAGAGGACAGAGCACACTATAAGACAGAAATATTAATTAATAATTCAGATATGGTTTATGCTTAATAGGTTATAAAGCCATTTGGGGTTAATAAACTGACTGACCTTCAACTCTGCAGTGCAGTAGGCACAAGATGTATTGCTTCTTAAAGAGGGAATGCTCCACCATTGCCTTGGAAAATGAACATGTTATTTGGTAGCAGTGATTCAGTTTATTGCACATTATCCCCCACATGGAAAAGTGGATAATTAAATAACTATTAAAGCCTGTGTATGCAATCCACTGTAAAAGGAGTCAATATTTGTCTTTCCCTGAGTTCAGGAGATGATCACCTCAGAGAAATTGAGTTTTTCCTGAGCAGGTCTCCCAGTAGTAGCAGGTATAGCATTTCAGTCTTAAAATCTGCTGTCAGAACTGTTGGGGGAACCGTGGCACTCACAAAATTATACCAAGAGTGTGTGGAGACCCATCTGCATGCAAAACTCACTGAAAGTCAGAAACTCTAAGCCCTTAAAGGGAAAGGGCTGCAAATCCTAGATTTGCACAAGCAAATACCCGCAGTGAGGGGGTTTTGGCAGTGATGCTGCAAAGCCTGTGCTGAAGTCCTTTGAATCCACAGGCCCTTTGCAGAGTGGCTGGGTGCAATTCTCAAATCTGGGCTCTGCACCTTTCTTTTCCTGTTGTTCTGATGTGCAATAGAGTCAAAATCAGCCCCACCAGCTGTGAAGGCAGAGGTTTGGTTGGTAGATTGCTGGTGCGGTTGAAAATTATTCCCCAAGGAAAGCACCAGAGTTTCTCCCTAGTGAAGCATCTCTCTGGAAATGTGGGAGCCTGAAAGCCCAGGGAGAGGGGAGCACCGAGAGCAGCACCAGCTCCGAGGGGCTGTCCCTGGAGTGAAGGGCTTGTCCCTTGTCAACAGGTCCCTGCCTTCAGCAGCCACCCAGTTTGTGTAAAAAACCATCTGGAGACATCACTGAGTGCTTAAAGGAAGCATAATAACACCAAACATTATTATTTAACCCGTTAAAAACCGTTGTGTGATTAAAAGCACAATTATTTACCCTGTACACCCACATGCACTCTGCCTTTGTTGTTGGATTTCTGCTAAACCAATTTCTGTGCTCATTTAAAATGTTAATTTATGGGTGTCCCTTTGCACTGCAAAAACTGAATCTCAGAAAAACGTTTTACCCCGTTGTGCAGATTGGTATTTTTAGCTCTACATAGAGACTCCCTATATTGTAAAATGCTAACCAGACCACATAAACACTGCAGACATCATATTCTCTTTATTCTATATGTGCTGTACTGTCTCAGTGGGCTCTGCAGTATCTTGATGTATAATAATCTATTTAAAACCACATTGACTTATTTCTCTTATCCTATAAACACACACTCTTGAGTCCATTACTCTAAATTATATACTAGTTTAATGTGTGGATTTCTTACTTTTCTACAGTTGAATTTGTTTCAATAAAGACTGTGAAGCTCAATGAGACATAAGACATTAATCCACATTAAATAAACATGCAAGAAATTAAAGATTTATTACTAACCAACTAGATTTACAGTTAAGGAATCACTACAGTCTTGTTATCCATAGACTGTGCTTCCCTGAAATACTAAATTAACTAGTTAATTAAAAAAGCAAGCAAAAAGAATTAATGCTCCAGCATAATTTCTAAAATGCATTTTGGAACAAAGTTAATCTATAGAGATATATTGCTGACTTCTGTTTTTTTTAACAAAGATTTTGCATATTTTCAAAATACAAGGGTAAGTTTATGATGAAACACTTCTGGTTTCCTGTTCCAAGAGCTAGGAATAAAATTGAGCCCTTGCCCAGAGAAGCGGTGCTACGGAATTTAAAGAGAAGAAATGAATCTATTTGTCTTCTCTGCATATTAATTGAAACAAGTGAGGTACGAGGAAATGATGATGAGGTACAAAGGAATTTGTCATCCCAGGAGCAAGCCAGGTGTACTTCTGCAGAAATACAAGTGGGTAAAGCAGATGGTCTTGTAACCGAGTGCATGGAGCTCCAGCAATCAATGAAAATGCTCAAATATCAAACAGATCCAGTGTGTGCAGTGTGGAGTGAATGGGAATATTTCTCCTCAGCTTCTGTGGAATCAGTCCCATTTGCTGTTAGCCTGGTCAGAGAGCACTGCCAGAATGTGGGTGATAAATATCTTGCATTAAAAATTATTTTTTCTCTATTGCTTTTTGTTAAAAAATAAGAGAGGTTAATAGGAGCTGTTTCCTTGGTTTGAATGCACAGGTTGTGTTTCAGCAAAAATATTAATTGATTTATTATCAGAGCTAAAGTATGTAGGAGAGGCACTGTGTTTTGGCTAGGCCTAGATAATTTCCAGATGTTAATCATGCAGTCTTATTTCCACAGGAAGGTTTTCTATCTCTCTATAGATATAGATACGTAGATATAGATATTTACACAATAAATGTAGCATTAAAATGTTAAGCAGGAACAACACAAAATGATACAAATGTATATTCATAACAGACCAGAGGTTGTGTCCACTGAACATGCAATTCCCATTATCCACAAAAAGGGATACCTAAATCCTTGGATTTATTGAGGGAGTGTGTGGTTTTTCCAAAATTAGGATGTCACACCTGAGGCCATCCATTCCCTGTCACAGGGTCCATCACCCTGCACTTCTACAGCTCCTTCAGGGGGATGCAGCTTGGGGAAGAGGCTCAAGGTGTTAGTCAAGGTCGAGGACAAATATAAATTGTCAGCCAGAGCTCAAGAGTGGGAAAAGGGCAGGAATATTGAGAGGTAACAATGACAGTCCTACAGAGGCTTTCAGAGTGGTTCTGCAGAGATGCTCTACATCCCTTTAGTCACCTTTAGCCATCCAGCAAATTTCCTTTACAACACAGCTTCTGTTTCACTGCTGTTATGAAGGGAGATAAGACTGATTTAGACTTCTTTTTTTTTCCACCATAAGGAACATTTTTTTAAGTTCTGCTACAACTAGTGACAAGTAGGAAAAAGTTGAGGTTTTTTTTTAAATTCTAAAAATTTATTTTATTGGCTTACATGAAGGCCAAGGGGCTCTTTTCACATTTTTCTAGAAACTATAGAAACTACCAAAAGTGACTTCTGCACTATGAGTTCTTTGTTCAGGCCCAGAACTCAACTCACCCTTGGTCCATGCAGAAGAGGCTACCAGAGTAAAGAGTGTTTCAAAGAGTTTAACTCACAATTGCCAGCAGGAATGGGCTGAGCAGGTCAGAGCAGAACTGGGCTCTCATCGTCACACCTCCAGGTTCACAGCTACCAGAGACACTTCACCTCTCAGGGGGATGGCCCCTCAGGGGTTTGTATTTCTGTGTTTCAGCATTATCACCCCCAGTCACTGTTTTTAGAGATCCTTTAGCCCAGTCCTGCCCCTGACTGGGTGAGTTATGGGCACATGTTCAGGAAGGAGCAGACATCCTTTTAAGCTGTTTGCCTCCCTTATTTATTTGATGAATTGGCTCCTGGTGGTGACTGTGTTTTTAGGCTGCCTGACTCCCGATGCCATCTCAAGGATTTTTGGCCTTTAAGTGCGTTTTTGGGAGAAACGTTCTTTCCGCAGGACAATTCTTTTTCCACTGGGACAACTTTTTTTTGTTTCAGTCCCAGTTTGAAAAATCCACACCAGTTGTCCAGTAAGACCATTTGTCCAGCTTCTGTATGAACATTTGTGAGGCAATGTGCTGTTGCTTGATTGAAAAGAACCAAAAAGTATAAATACAAAGTATTTAGCTATTTCTTGAGAAAATCCAATTTTCGTTGTCAAATATGCATGGGAACACACAAAGAAAAGCTGAGTGGTTCTGAAATCTGTAATGCAAAGCACAATCCACAGCTCCAAAAGTGTGTCTTAACAGCATTTATAAATATATTCCATCCTTGTTTTCTCCCCTTCAGAGTTAATGTTTGCTCAGTTTGCTTGTTTATTATTCACAAATTCAGCTACTGGCTGGCTCAGCATTTTGGGGAGTGGCAAAGCCCTCTAGAACTTTCTTTGGGCTCTTATCCAGCAGATTTGTCAATACAATTCCTTTTGTTTGGTATGAAAAACTCAGTGAGGGCAGGGGAAGCAGTGTAGTTGTCCAACAACTGATGTTAAAGCAGAGCCTATTCCTGGCCTACACACATGTGGAAGGCACAGAGAGCTCCTGCTTCCCATCCTCTCCTCTCCCTGCTGTCCCAGATGGTGAAATTCCCTCCTCAGAAAGTGAAAGGTGGCAGGAGATCAAATGCCAGCTCAGAGATCCCTTCTGGATCAGTCTGCAAACAGAGAAAGAGGGTGCCAAGGATCCACCCGAGGGTGTAAGGACCAGAATCCTGTTAATGTCTGAGCAAAGCTGCAGAGCAGAGCCTCGCCCAGAGATTCCCTTGGCATGGACACAGTGCAGAGCTATGGCTATGAAAAAAGGCCTCAGGCTGGGAATTTCTTTAGCCCTTGCAGTACTTTGTGAAGATTCTCTTTCTCATGTGAAGAATTTAAAACAATGTTATAGTTTTGTAAATCTCTGCACCTGCACCTACTTCTCAAGGACTGTTGTGGCTTCAACCAGAAAAACATCCAGAAACGGATGTCTCAGACCTGGAGCAATCACCCCAAGGGGTGGGTGTCCGAGGGACCAATCATTTTATGCCATTCAACACACTTTCACCTATTAACATATAAAAGTTGTTCCATCTTCCATTAAACTCTCTTACTTTGGACAAATTCGTGGTAGCGTGGGCTCTGTCAACTTCACCTATTCGGGCAGCAACAGTGACACAGATCAGAGCCTCAAAGGTGCTCTTAAGGTCACAAATGAGCTTCCCAGCAGCTCAGTGAGCATCAGGAACATTAAGCAGCCCCTCAGCCCACCACAGCTCTCAAAGGTTACGAAAGCACCGCCTGGGACGTGGTTAAGACATAATGATTTATAACATATCAATCCCTAGCGGAGCCTCAAAACCTTCCTCTGGCAGTTCCTCCCGGAAAAGTTTCTTCCAAGATACTTAGATTGAAACTGGGAATCAATTTTACACCTAAAAAATCTCTAAGAGATGCGATCAATAAAACATATTGGTCTGGTAAACATCAATTTGTCCTTTGGAGGTTTGTAAAGTTTTCTGTGTCCTTGACTTTAGTTACAGTCTTATTCAACCCTTTTCTCCTTAAAATATTATTTTACATGTGCCCAGCAAGCACTTTTTGGCTCCCTTTTTCTAAATTTTAATGGGAATTATGCTAGGTTTGTGCATTTTTATACCAGTTTTAGACTCATTAGGTGAGGAAACCACATTTACGCCCTCCAACACCTGCCTTCCACCCTGCTTCTGAGTAAGAGTTTGGAGTAAGATTGTTTGCAAACACAAATGTTTCAGAGGTCAAACAAAAACATAACAAAATCCAGGATGGTATTTCTGTCAGTCTTGAACATGATCTTGCAAGCTGTGTATACCAAAATTTGCTCACGAGTATTGAGGTGCAATTGCCAGAACCTGCACCTGAATATGTTTGTGTGCAGGTATAGGCTTGTAAAAAAAGTGCCTGACTCTCTACTTGCTGATATTTTAGCATTAATTCCTTGCTATCACACTAAAAATGGAATAATCAGATAGTTTTCAGAAGTCCCCACCATTTAATCTGCCTTTGAAAGCCACACCAAAAAAGTATTGTGACATGTCCATTAATTAAGACACATAGTCCAATTTTGAAGTCCATTGATCTCAACTCTCATTCAACAGGTATTTTATTATGGCCAGAGCCAGCATCCAGCCCTGCCCACTGAATTTGCTTTTTCTTCCATTCCCTCAAATCTCTCTGTTAAGAATTGTGCAGTTGTTTGGAATTAAACTTGCAGGCTTTTCAATGAGTTCCTGGGAGTTGCTGTATTTTACTGCATCAAGCAGATGACACCAAATGCTGCACTGACACAGCACTGGCCAGAGGGATTGCTGTCCACAGGAAAGATTCACAACGTCCTGGGCAGCAGGAACAACCCTGGTGAAACACTGAGAAACATCATCTCACAGGCATCTTCAAGCACCACTGTGCTAATTATTAATACTTTGATTTTTGCAGGGTGGCACTGGATGGGCTTTAAGGTTCTCAACCAACCTCTCCAGTTTCATTTTACAGCAGTTTAAAAATGCTTTTATGTTGCTTTTTACCTGCTGAAATTCTGGACTGATTTTGCCCATCTGCCATTATTTATGTTGTGTCTTTATTTTGTTCTTCCTTTCTGTATTATAAGATTCCTGAAATTTCACCTTGTAACCAGACAAAGAAGTGGAGCTCCAAGAAAACAATTTCTTCAGCTCATCCCCTAGTCCAGTGATTACTTCTGTATTTTCTTATGATTTCCTAGAATGTTTGAAATGTGTTTGCTCTTTGTGGGGACACAGAATTCTGCAAAGTAACGACACATCACCAGAATTTCTAAAATTCTCCATATTTTCAAATAAAGCATCTAGCATTATAAATGGATCACAGTAATTCATATATTTCACCATCTTCATGAGAATTTACATTACCAACTAATAAAAAAATGAATTGAGGATATATTAATAAAATATTTTTCACATCTCAAGAAGTAACTAAAATTTAACACTTCAAATACAAAGGAATTTTTAAAGATTATTCTGCTTCTTAGCAAATAACCGTAAAAAATATTTCCAACAATGAAAAATGACATACTGTGAAATATTAACGAAGAATCTAATACTGTAACCCATTAAAATACATGACAAAGTTCCCACTAACTTCATCTGAGGTTGGATTTTGTCCTTTGCTAACAAAGCTCTAGGAGAAGGTTGTTACATCAAATAGAAATTATTGATTTTATCTTATTGGTTTTATCACTTTTTATTTCTCAAATGAAGACAAAATTCTAGCTCTGGTCAAGGGAAATGGAAAGCTGATGGGGTCAGCTGTTAACTTCCACCCTGCCTTTGCAGTATCATACAATGAAAACACAGAATCAAACTTTAATTTTCCCAGCAGGTTTATATACAGAAACCTACAGAGGATGGACAGTTAGAGCTTCACAAAAGGATCCTTCTAACACAGTGCTTAAATGACTCTTCTGATATTTGCAATTTGTAAGCTACTAAATGCCAATTTGAGTTTTGCAGATGCAGAATCTTGCACTGGAAAAATGCTTGATTTTAAAACTGTACCACTGTATTTTTATGCTGGAGAATTTTTTCTCAAATAATTACTTTGAGACTTGAAATCTTGGGCTGGTTTAATCTCTGCTGTGCTTATGTGCACTACCACAGACCTTGAGCCATTCCAGACTTACACCAGTACCTCTGAATGTACAAAGTTAATGTATTTGGGTTCTGCTAACACCAACAGGGCTCACAGTGTAAGAAATGATGCCATTAAGAGGAAGCCCAGGCTCTCAGCCATATGTAACCAGGCTAAATCCAGCAGTGTGCTGCTGTCACCATCTATTGGTTGGCTCTGGGGGTGTCAAAACCAAACCTTCTCCAGAACAGAGCTAAAGCTAATTAGCAAAACTAACAAACGCGGCAGAAGAATTAATAAGAAACACTGAGTTAAGAATCTCAAATTCAAGTCATGAATTGAGAGTCATTTGAAAGTCCATTTAAGTGCATGCACAGGAATGAGCAAGAGATGTGTCCAGCTCTTTGTGCTTATCAGGAGGGGGATTATTGCACGGGAGCTGAGACATCTGAGAGAGAAACGGATCCTTAATCTGGTAACATAAATAAACTCATTTCTGACAATCCATTTCAAGGACTTAATCTAAATTGCCAAGGTAATTAGCCTTGTTTACTGAGGCTTGCCCTATTAACTTTATCTGGCATTCTAAGAAGGCAAAATATTTCCAGTATCAGGAAATACATAATCACAGTAAATACATTTACCCCCCCTACTCTGAGCTGCTGCGTGATGCTGAAGCTATAACAAAGAATTAGATGTGTGTCAAGATGCAAAAATTGGCAGGGAAGATCAAGACGTCCATGGTCCACTTCAAGCAAGCAGCATTTTGTAGGGATCAGCAGCATGGCCAGGACACTGGGACAACCTGGGCAGGATTTGCCTGCGCAGGATGGATGGGTGTGGGATGCTGTGGGCACTGTCTGCACCCTGCAGCCTGGCAAACACTGAGCAGCCAGTTCTGAACCAGTGCAGGCTACTCTTTATATATGTGACAGCAAATACTGCACTTGGCAAGGAATTCAGTAGGGTGCTTTCCAAGCTTAAAAGGGCTTTCTGGGACTGTTTCTGACCCCATTCAATTCAATTCTTTGTAGCATGGCTTCCTTCCAGGAGTTTCAACATGCCATTCATTCAGGGAAATGCACTTTAAGTCAATGGTAGGTTTGCTTGCATAAGAAGTATGAGCTCTGTCTCTAGTACCCATTAATCTCGGGAAGTCAGCTTGTGTGCAATCTATTTTAAAACTACTTTCCAATAGTCCACTTGCATAGTGTACACACAGGAGGGGTGATATTTTGTGAGAACTCTGAGACTGCATTCCCATTGAGAGGGTTGCTTTGTGTTTTGTTGGGGGTTTTTTTCCACTTATAAAACTCAGAACTATATTGATGGGAAATTGTACAGTTTTCATCCTATCTTTTTAAGTGAATTTGCTACAAAAAATATTTATATGCACACTGTTAAATTGCATTTTTAAATTAATCAGACACAGGCAAGAATTAATAGTCTTGATTTGTCAATTATTGATGTGCAAAGAACCAAATATTTCCTGGTTATTGGAGTTTGCTTTGATTTAGAATTTATAGAGGGCTTTCTGTCTCTGAAGGACATTACACCAGAGGACACCTGAGTGAGCAGGAAAGCAGCACAGGAGAGGAAAGTGAGATTTCAAGAGAACAAAATGCATGTGCCCATCATTCCCAACACAGCTTATGGGGCTTCTTTCCATTCATCCCGGAATCTCCTGCTGAATCAGGGTCTGACCACACACAAAACTCCGGGATAACAAAGGGCAGGAAACTCCGTCACACTGCCTTGCTCCTGAACACCCAAGGAATGGAAATCATTCCGAATAAAGAGCCAGACCAGGATGAGCTTCGTGAGCTGGAACAACTGGGATGGTTTATGGGAGAGGCAGATTCTTTGTGTGAGAGGCTGTCGGACTCTGGCCCAAACAGAGCCACTCTTCCTTCCCAAAGGGTGAGACCGAGCACCTCCCATTCCCACCGAGCTCCTGGAAACTCCCCTGCCCCAGGAGCAGGGCTGCAGCCAGGGGAGGGGTCTGCAATCCCACCCAAACAACGAACCAAAGCCTGCCTGCTCGCAGATATTCCTGAGCAGCACACAGGGCTGGGTTTGTGGTGCAGGAGCATTCACTTGGAATCATTCACCCTGCTCACCACTTGAAACAAACCTTCTCTTTGTGTAATTGCACTGCTCCCTAATTAGTTATGACTGACCAATTATTTAAGTGTTAATACTATATACAGTCAATCTGCCTGCCTTTGGTGTCACACAAGGATTCTCATTTTATGTACTGCACTTCTCCATTTCCCTTAAATGATGCCAAGTAAATTAACATCAAGGTTTCTGCCTGCTAGTTTGCTCAGACTTGTCTTCTTAGATATCTTTTAAACCAGTTCTGACATTTTAATGGGATATAATTATTGTAACGAGAAACCCATTATAGAGATGAGATTGAGGTCATATTAGGAAAACATTTCCCCTGTTAGTTATTGTACACACTCAAGTCCATTGTTTGAAAGAGACAAAAATCTCTACAAACCAAAATAAATATAAAATATTTGTGCAAGTAAAACAAAATAAATCTAGTGTGGAAGCATTTCTGTTCATACAGATCCGAGGCAAAACACCTTGTATGTATATTCACAGTGACTTTGAGAAACTCCTAATGCAGTTCTGCAGGTATTCAGTCCTGAGAGGAAAAATGGAGGAGCTCTGAATTCCCCTTTTAATCTATCCTGGGTTCTATTTTGTACATCTGTCAAACCATATAACATTTCTTATGTAATGCAGGCCTATAGAAAGCAGTTTTTATTTCCAGCTGGCGCATTTCTGCACTCAAACGCTCAGCCATAATTTAGTTATTTCTTCCCTACATGTGGATTGTTTATTTACTTTACAAACTTGCACAGAAAATGCAACTGTACACTAAACCATTAGTATTCTGTTGGGAAGATTTGTGTTTTGTGTTGGAGGCAGTTCACATTAAACTCAAGGTCTTAATACTCCTTTGAGGCTTCTGAAGCCCCATGGCAACTCTTGAAAAGACTTTTATTTCTTCGGCATATGTAAATTGGATAGGGTGAAGTCAGTGTGATTTAAAGCTAACATCTCTTCAAGAACTCAGATGAGACAAAGGTTTTATTAAATGAAATAACGGAGGAAATTGAAGTTCCACATTTCAATGTAATATCATCATGAAGATGGAAAATAATATTTAGCGAAATTAAAAGTGCAGGCTTGAAATTTACATCACTCTTAATCTACATCTGTGCTTTTCATTTAATTTATCTGACATGCCCCACTCCTTCCAGGGGAATTACAGCACGAGATCTATTGGATATAGGGATATTAGCAAGACTGCATTGGGGTCACACACCGATTTAGGCAACAACCTTTTCGCTATATTAATTAGGCAGAGATAATAGCAAATTAAAAAGAAGATTTCAAGTTTGTATCTCACACAGATCCTTGCCTATGCTCATAATTAAGTGCAATATTTATATTCACAAACCCTATACTGTTACTTGAGAAGGCTCAGAAGGGAAAAAATATAGCTTTCATAAAGTTTTAATCTGAAAAATAGACTTGGCTTCAAATTATTTCTGCTTCAAAAGTGAGTCCACTTAACATTTACTGTGCTATCTAATTTAAATGGCACTACATTAGGGCTTAACAAGGTATTCCTGTTTGTCAAGAGCTGATCTATGACCTGTGCCAGGTTATTTGTGTCATAAATTTCTTTCATCTTCTACGTTCATATATAATTGTTCAGAGTTCAAAATACTGCATTACGTGACAAAATGTTTTATTTTCCAATTTGAAAAATCAAGGAAAGGGGGGAAAAGTAATGCAAAATTTGTTTACAGCTATTTCAGCATTAATCAATAATTTTCAAGGGAGGCGGGAACACTGAGAGTGCAACCACAATAAAAGTCAGAAAAGGAACTTTCATTCTTGTAGTCTCTTAGACTGTAAGAGGTACCAAAACAAAGCACTGGATCAGAGGGTTAAGAGCTCCAGTTTGTGCCTTTTTAACCCTCCCAGGCCATTTTTACATCTCCATTCTATCAGCAGACATGGAAAATTTCAGTGGATTGGAGAAAATTGCATATAAAGGCTCCTCCTTACACAGACTCTCCTGCATCCAGGAACACATCAAACACCAAGTCAAACACCAGATATCAGCACCAAATCTGTCAATACAAACCTGCAATTCTGGAGCAGCTTTGAAAAATATGCTCTTCAGTATTTAATTTATAAGACAACATTTATATTTATTTTTAGGTGAGCTTCTATTTAAGAAGTATGAAGTAGAACCAGGGACAGAACATTGACATAAAAAAATCCAGGATGAACCAGAACTTGCTCACGAAGATGAACTCTGCTTCAAGCATAATGTCATTTTTTTGATGCACATCAACTACCCTTGTCCAGGTATGATCATATAAATCATGGAAAACAAGGCTTAGGGTAACTTAAATCTATCCTACCTTTTCAAGAATCCAGTCAGGCTACTTGGATTCCTTGGATCATCCCTTTACCTTCTGGGGAGATTAAATTGCAGGGCTTGCATTCTGAGAATGCTTTGGTGTGTGATATTAAATTCAGATTTCCATTTACCCCATTGTTTGCGTCCTTCCCTTCCTGGCACTGCCAGGGATCCAGGGGCAGCCACAGCTTCTCTGGGCAAATAGAAAAAATATATAAACTATGTAAAATAGTTTTGTAGAACAGTCACAGTCTAAATGATGATCCTGAGCCTTCACACAGGTAAGAAGGAATGGAAAACTCCAGCACTCTGACATCACCAGGCCTCAAAAGCATAACAAATTCCTCTACAAAGCTATACTGTATTATGGAGAATGTAATTTTTATTTTTTTTTTAACTTATGATGATTTTTTAAAACTTTTTGAAAGCTTACAGGTCAGTTCCTATTTAAAATGGAGGTGGATGTATTTTAATTAAGTACTCGTTAAATTATGGGGCATGAAGCCTCCTGTGGAGCATACAAATTTTCCTTTTTTTTTTTTCCTTTGGTTGGTTGGTTTTGAATATTAAATGATTGTGGGTTCACTTAAGCATTGAATACAGTTGCCAAACCGTGCAATTTTTACAACTAAATGATTTTCAGTTTTCTAAACAGCAGAAAGTTGCAACTTTCCATTCCCATCAAAATCCTCTTATTCCATTTTTCTGCAGTTTATTTTGTGGGTTTGGTAAATCATTCCTGGTTGTGCTGGCTGTAATCACTTTGCCTGATATCTACCCTATTTCCCCTTAAAATTTAATGCATGATGGTTGAGGACAAGTGTGAGGAGTACAAACAGTGCAGAGAAATAGCAACACATATTTGCAGACAGTTAAAGAGATTATTTCCTTATCATGACAGCGAAATGGCTTTATGCATTGTACATTCATTATCGTTCTGCAAGTTCAGAATGCCATTTTTCCCCTCTCCAGAGCACATATATTTTACATTGATTCCTGGTTCCCATGTCCAAACACACTGAATTTCAACACTGAAACAAAAATCAACACGATGCTTGTGAGATGCTGTGATATTCTGTGAGCTGCTATTACATATGTGTGGCTGAGGTAAATCTGACTGGTCACCTGCAGAGATGAGGGTGCCTTGGATAAAACAATCTTCTTCAAAGTGCACTGTCCTTACATAATGAATTTTTTACCACTGTTTATATTGATCCCTTGGCCATTTCACTGTCTGACTACAAATACTTCTTTCCCAGAGCCACAACTCTTAAATATTTGATAGAACAAAAAGAGTTGTCCTGTTAAGTAGGTTCAGCCACGTACTGACAGAATTCTGCTCTGCTGTGCAGATCAAAGGGAAAACAAGCACAAATCCCAGAATCCCAGAATCACTGAGGCTGGAAAAGCCCTCCCAGCCCATCGAGTCCAAGCTGTGCCCCATCCCCACCTTGTCCCCAGCCCAGAGCTCTGAGTGCCACCTCCAGCCCTTCCTGGGACACCTCCAGGGATGGGCACTCCAAACCTCCCTGGGCAGCCCCTGCCAAGGCCTGAGCACCCTTTCCATGGGGAAATTCCTGCTGCTGTCCACCCTGAGCCTCCCCTGGCCCAGCCTGAGGCCGTTCCCTCTCCTCCTGTCCCTGTTCCCTGGGAGCAGAGCCCGACCCCCCCTGAGCCCCCTCCTGTCAGGGAGCTGTGCAGAGCCACAAGGTCCCCCCTGAGCCTCCTTTGCTCCAGGCTGAGCCCCTTTCCCAGCTCCCTCAGC
>VWZT01014173.1:259758-316300 GCA_013397055.1 Pachycephala philippinensis | reverse complement strand
CCTGGGCTCGTGTCCAGCCCCTGTCCCAGCACCCCCAGGCCTTTCCCACTGGGCCCTTTCCAGCCCCTCTGCCCCAGCCTGGAGCATTCATGGGGTTGGGGTGACCCCAGGGCAGGACCTGGCATTGTCCCTGCTGTCCCTCACACCACTGGCCTCAGCCCATGGATCCAGCCTGTCCAGATCCCTCTGCAGAGCCTTCCTGCCCTCCAGCACATCCACACTCCCACCCAATACTTCAGGAATACCTCAGATTGCAATGCCAAAGCTGTCTTTTCAGTTTCCCTTTTGCAACTTCTGTTCCTTGCCATCCCCCATGTCTGGGAACAGCAGGCTGCTATCCCACACCTGCCATCCAGACAGGAATGAGCAGGACATGAAAGATTGCCATGAAATTCTCACCATAAAGTCAATAGTCTAAGCCTTGAGCAAGGCCAGAGTTGAAGTGTTGCTGGTAGATTTATGCCTTCATCCAGCTGAAATAATAGTTTTCTGAGGCTGAGAGAAATTAGGGAACTTCATTAAAGCTGTCATCATGGACAAATTTTGCAACGAAGGCTGCGCACTTGATGGATGAAGCTGTGTGCTTAAGTGCACTGTCTGATTTAGAGTTCAAACCTTTTGTAGTACACTCCATGAAGATAAAATATTTTGTGCCACTGTGTTTTGGGCTCTATATTTTTGACAATATGTTTCATGCCTCATTTGCCACCAAAGTAATGAGATTTTAGTCAATGTTCAAAGACTGACTTCCCATTTTTCATGGCAAAAACCCAAATGGGTTATTTTTCTACACTAGTGTTCTGCTAGTTCATTGAAGCCCTGAGGTATATGTGGACCTTGAGGCAGCCAAAGTGTAAAACATTGACTCCACAACACAGAGAAGACAAGAAGCAAAAACTCTGATCAATGGTTGGAGCTGCCCATTGGTTCCAAGGACATGATTTTCCATTTCCACTTTTTCCAAAATATCAAGACGGACTAATACAACAGAAATCTTGTCAGAAAACCACTTCTTGCATATCCAGATATAAAAATATAGAACATGGACCATTTTTTAAGTGTTAAATTATTTTTCTCTTCCAACTCTAGTTTTGGTTTCCCTAAGACACCCGGGAAAATATGGATTGTGAAACAACTGAGAAAGCATTGCATGAAACATTGAGGATAATTTCCCTCCTTTTTCATAGAATAAATTATACCGCAAACAATTCTTCTGCTGAGTATTGAAATCAATGCAGTGTGTACCCATATGTTCTGTCAAAAGACAAAACAGACTTTTTTATTTGCAGAAGAAAGATAGAGAGGAGATTTTCTGACACTTTTACACCTCTTACCATGCAAACTCTAGCATGGTCTTTTACAATGCACACATATAGTCCTACAACTAAATTCTGAATATAAAGATAAGAGGAAAGAAAACACAGTGGGAAAAAAAAAACATAGTTAGAGAACTGGAATGGCCTTTAATCCATCAGGCTTGTCTTCAAGCAGTTAACAAGGAGTGTGCCCACAATGAAATCAACAGTACCAACAGTTTAAATTGCTAGTTTGAACAGGTATGGAGTGAAATGCTAACTGGAGTACAAACAGTAAAGAACAAGGTAAAAATCCAGCTTTGTGCTGCAGCCAGGCTGGCCATTACTGAGTAATCTGACTTAAAGCTGCACTTTAACCACTTTATGCTGTACAGAGCCAGGAAAAGCACTAGAGATGCAAGAGATTTATGAGATGCTTTAAAAAAAATATGTTAAAATAATAATAATTGATTGCATGAGCTGCCTTTTGTATGCTATGGACTATAAAGCAATATTAGAAAAAAGGAACTGCCTGGTTTCAAAAGGAAGGTGTGAGCACTGTGGAGGGCTCTGACACTTCAGGAAAAGGCTAAAAATCACTAGTCATTGTTAAAAAAGGTTAAATACTGCAAGCTCAAATAAATTAACAGCCATCAATTTTAAAAAAGAGTGGTTTTAAATTTAGGAAAAGTTTTTATGGCAGTTCCAGTGTTTCTGCTTCCTCAACCCACATTTCCATGGCCAAGTCTCAAGCAGAGATATTGATCCTATGCCACAACCTTACTATTATAGGGCTTTTTGCAGCATGCAGCACACAATAGCTAAGGATGACTTTTGCACCCCAATTTCACCCCATTCCAGAACTGGGTATGACAAAACCCCTGTATAAGAAGGACTCTGCATCTAAAAAGACTAAAATCACAACCTGATCTGAGGACACACCATGGTGACATTGATTTTGGAGGCTACTAGATTTTTCTAGAGCATTTCTCTTCTGCACAGCTGTGCAGGAACAACATGGGATTGCTTTCTCCTGACTATTCAGGATGTAAGGGTGAGCAGGACTCCAGGAGAAAACAAGAGGGAAAAGTAGAATTAACAACCAAACTGGCACCTGAGCTGCAGCAGAATGTTGTGGAATTGTATTTGTAGCATTGATGCCTAGAGAGGTTAACCTAGAAACAGAGACTGGACAGGAGGAAGGGAATAAAGGTGGATATTTATTTGAAAGGCCTTCAGAGGCACACCCTGGGCAGGCCAAAGGCTGCACCCAAGATGGACCCCGAGTCACGAGTTCTTCACACTTTTATAGCTTTGGGCCATTTGCATCTCAACCCAATGTCACCAATTAAACTTTAGCTAATGATGGAATTTCCCCTCAGCTTGCCCCCCTTCTCAAGATGCTGGGTTACACATTTTGGGCCTAGGCCGGGCTGGGTGTCCTTGGAGAGCAGCCTGGAGAGGCTTTGTTATCTCTATTTTAGCATGAGACAACAACAACTAACAGGTTAGAAGACACTGCAGGGTTACACACTGGGAATACAGAATTTAAAAAATATAAAAGTTAAAACCTAAGGCATCAGCATGTTCCCTGTTCTGTCCTCGTTCAATCACAGGCTCCATTCCCCCACATCCCACTGCAGCAGTGCACTGTAAGCTGGATACAGGGATAGGATCCTCGAGTGGCTGAGGATAACACAGAATAAGACTATGGAGCTGTCTAGCCTCTCCCAGCCATTCTGGCATAACTCATGCCCATCTGTTCCCTTTCATGCTGCAGTCCAGAGGGAAGCAGATGGGACCTACTCTGCTCTCTTCTTCTGAAACTCATATTCATTATAACCTAATTTTTAAAATGACAGTCTTGCTGTCAGCAATGCTGCTCAACCAATTTTTTCCTCTCTACAGAAGCAAAAATAAACTTCACAATAATAGGCTTTGCCCGTGAGGGTCAAAACATTAAAGAGACACTAACAAGTGAACCATCTTCTCATCCCTGGAAGCAATCTTGTTTCCATTCCAAGCCTGGGACTGGATCTGGGCATGACTCCCTAACATGTGGTGTGGCTGATGCTCCTCTGATATTTTTCAGCAAAGACAGAGGAGTGAATGTTTTTTTCTCCTGTGTCAGGAGCTGCTGCTTGTTGGACTGGCTGCCAGATCCTCAGCTCTTCTCCTTCCTGACGTTCTGCTCTCAGGGAAGCACTGTCTCAAACACTTGGCTATTTCACCGGGACTTGTGTTTAATAAGTCTTTAATAAGTTTTGCTTTTCCAACATCACTAAAAGACTCCACAGAAAAATCACTGGATGGAGAAATAGTGATGTTTTCTGCTTGTGGGTGTGAGTCTGGGCCTGTTCTTTAAATGAATTCCATTCCATTTAATGATAACTTTCTGCATGGTCTCAGTATATAATGCCCCCCTCCTCTTTGTCCCTGAAATAAGCATATGGCAATTCTCTCCTGCCACATTAAGTAGCAGTTTTCTACCCTATTTTTCAGGTGGTTTCTTCTTTTTTGGGGCTAGAAAGAAGGTAATACCATCAGCTATTCTTTTCCCCCTGTGCTTTTACTCGAGGAAATAAGTTAATATTAAAAATTTTGCAAACAGAAAATTCTCAAATCTGATGACTGCCACTATTTTTTGGAACACATCTGAACATATGTATCTATGGAATGTTTGACTTTTAGTATTTCCTTCTCTTTTGCTGTGGCAATGTGCTGATTCAGGCATAGGTAATTGCTCATTAAAATGGATTTGGTGGTCCTGTGTCAGACCAGTTCAGGTTCTACCACTGTCCTGTGGCACTTACACCTCAAGGAACCAACACCACTCATTGATCATTCCTATCCAGGTCAACATGAAATAAATGAAAACAAATCATGATGGAAGAGACACATGACAGACAAGTGTTCACCCTTCTCCTGTTACCTTGAGGGTGTAACAGGGAATATGTGGCTGTGTATGAATAGAATTTTCCTTCTGTGTGACTGGGGAGCTGTGGAACAGGAGAACAGGGCATAAATAGGTAACAAGGATAAACAGGGAGAAATGTTAGCAGACAGTCAGAAGTGCAGCTCATTAGCAAAGCTCCCACGACTTCCCTGTGCATCGCCTCAATCCGACCTACAGCCACGACACATTTTTCACACTGCTGCATCTTAAGCATCAGCCCTGCTGATTAATTCCTTTGTGTTGTCCTGACATATTTTCCCAGCCTGGTATTTTTTAAGCGGGTGGAAAAACCAAAATATTGAAGAAGTCCAGAGTGACACAATCCCAGAATCCTGCCCTTCGTCTCCTCGCAGTGGAACACAAAAGGACTTCGCAAATTATAGGTCTTCTCTTTGTGCTTTTTTTTTCCCCCATGAATTTGACCTCAGGTTCAGAACACGTCTTTATGCCTTCTGGTAACCTTGACTATTATCTAGGAGTATGCAGAATCTTAAACATTGCTCCTTCCCCCAAGTAAGCTGGCAAACGTTGCAGCCTGTTCCATATACATGAGGCGCTGCGTGTAGTGCTGATGAATCGGGCACACCAGCCCCGCTCTTGCCAACAGGCAGCAATGGTTATCACTTCCCTTTCACACTGCCTAAGTAAATTATTTATTACCAGTTCAATTGAATTTTAAAATGCAAAAAAATATATTAGTTGCCTTAACTGGAGACTCTAATTTAATTGGGTTTTCTCCCTCGAAATGTTTAACGTATTTAAATGTAAGGATTTGAAAAGAACGTTGAGGAAGTATTTAAAAATAAAGCAGTGATACAGCACACGGTTTGTTGCTGGAGTGGAGAGATCCTAATTTACAACATGTGATCATGCAGCACACGCAATTAGAGCATATCTAATACATATCCATATTTTGTTTTATATAATATATTTAGCTTCTCAAATAAATGAGAAGAGTGTTCAGAGCTCCTGCAGAATTCTCCTGCCCAACTGCACTATCAATTCTCTCATCTTCTCTCTTTCTCTTCAGGGTTATAAATCTTTGTTCCTCTTTGAAGAAGTTGCATTAATATTTAATTGGAAAACTTCATAAAATGTTAGAAAAATATTACACCAAACACAGAGTAATGCCCAAGAGAGTAAACAGCAGGATTTGTGTTATGTAGTTTAGCTGTGCATTTGCATTTCCTTCTAATATCAGTGACCTACTAAAAAAAATTGCTCTCATTCTCACTGTGTACAGGAAATGTGGTTTTGTCTAAGGAAATTAAACCCGTGCAAAAGATCCATCTAAGTTCCCATTTACTTTGGCCATTTTGGGATGGATGCTCAAAAGCTATGGGCTTGTTTTCAAGGCATTAAGGAAAAGCATTATTAACTCTTAGCAATTTGGGATACATGTCATTGTGCACAACTCTTCCTTTTGATTTAATATCTCTTACTTTTTAACACCAGTGCACTACAACTCTGACACTAAAGCCATTCACGTACTGAAGACTAAGCCCTAGATTAACCTGAAATGATTTGATTTATTTATGACAGAGAAGTATCACTGAGAAGAACAAATAACTCAAAAGATTCACTTTGAAATGAGCAAATTTAAGGTCTATTCATGTGTAGCTTTTGATGTGTGCAATTCATGAGTTGAACAGATTTATGTTACATAAAGGCAGAGGGAATATGTTGCATTTATTAATGTATTAAATTGAATCATTAATAAACCCAGTATTCAGACTTTTGTTTTTATTTTAAAAACACATGATGTTGAGTATTACATTTTTAAATAATTGGGCTAAAAAATCTGCTTATGTGCCCAACTGCTTGAATTTTAATGCCCACATTAACAGTTTCATAAAATCAAAACAAACATCTGCACACAGAATTCACTTCCCAATGAAAATGCAGAACCCATGTCAAACCAGTGACAGTTTTGTGTAACAAATGAAGAGTCAATCTTCAACACCAAGCAATCACTTTCCCAGCCAACACCGTTTTCTCCTGATTTTTCAATCACTCAGATGTGACTCCAGAATTAACATCTGTGTCTGTGTAGTCTGAGCTTTTTCAAGCACAGGCCTTGCACTGATGTCTCAAGTGAGATCCTGCTCCATATCCCAAGTCCCACATGAGTACTTGTTCCAATTTTGAAAGTCCAAGCTGTATCTCTCCTTCTCAAAGAACTCTGTATTTGGGACAAGTGCAGAATATGTAATAGAGGCTCTGTACAGATCCACTTTGACTTAGAAGGAAGATTTTTATCTTTTATCTTAACATTTCTTATTCTCTGCAGAGTAACTGAAAGTGAAGTTTCACTTTTGCATGTACAAATTTCTTTCTCAGACCAGAGCAGAGTGAGAGAATAAATTCATCTCCTGCAATTCCCTTTGTCCAGTTTTTTCTGCAATACTGTCCAATATAAATTGCCTTGTAAAATATTTTTGTCATTTTTTGTTTTAGAGTGCATTTCACCCTTGTACTGAGGAAAGCTTTTAGATTTACTGAACAGCAGCCACTATTTTGAAACTCAGTCACAATAGATATACTTCACTAGGAAATGAACTTAAGCATCTAAAATCCTCCTGAAAATCAACATTCTTTCAAGTTGGAACACTGCAGTCAAGGCATTAAAAAATATAATTACTATGTTTCAAAGACTATGGCTGCACTTTATTTTTTGGGTTTTTTTTAATGTCTCCAACTGCAATACAGGGGTTTGCAAAATACCTTAGAATTAAAGGTATTTTTAAAGAAAAAAAGGTCCAGCCATTCAAAGGATAGTTAAAGCATTACTATTTTATAATAGTATAATTTCTTGCTGAGCCTTTGCTTTCTCCTTTATTTTGGTGTCTCTTTCCAATAGTTGTTTTTTCCTATTCCTTTATTCATTTTTCTATTTTGTTACCTCAGCAGCCATCAAAGATGTCGTGAAATTGTGCCATTGCAAACTAACTGCAACTGGTATGAAGGAAGAAAGAGATTTTCTGTGTTTAAAGAGCAACAACTGATAGAAGACTGCCAGAAAGCAGAAGAAATCTGCTTTGTCCTGTTCCTGTTTTTGAACTGCTCTAAATTTTGCTCTTTTGTCATGTAAGTTACATTAATGTACAAGTTGCTTCAGAATTTGGACTGTCATTTTTTTCCATGACCTTTGTTTAAAGGTTCAAATAAATCAGAAGGTGAACCTGTCCTCCTACAGTTCCCAAGCTTTTGATTCTGTAATTCAAGTTGCCTCACTGGCACACTCCAGAATTTTGTTCCTGCTCTTACTGCAATTCATGCTGTGATCCATTATTAGCAAACTTCCTTGATGCTGATGGGGTTTTTTCCCAAATATTAGCATCCATCGTGTTGTGCTCATCAGATGAAAGATCTCTGACCACACTATTCATGTGCCCAGAGAAATCTGTTTCCTTCTGGGGAAAGAGCAGGGAAGATTCAGGTCTGCTACAGATGTGTGTCTCAATAGTCACAGATAAAGAGGGAAGAGCGCTTCAGTCAGGTCTTCACAGAACCCCAGAATTATAAAGGATCATCTCATCCATCCCCCTGCCATGGCAGGGACACCTTCCACTGTCCCAGGCTGCTCCAGGCCCCAATGTCCAACCTGGCCTTGGGCACTGCCAGGGATCCAGGGGCAGCCACAGCTTCTCTGGGCACCCTGTGCCAGGGCCTCCCCACCCTCCCAGGGAACAATTCCTTCCCAAGATCCCATCCAGCCCTGCCCTCTGGCACTGGGAAGCCATTCCCTGGCTCCTGTCCCTCCAGTCCCTGAGGAATTGTCCCTCTCTGGGTTCCCTGCAGCCCCTGGAAGGAGCTGTGAGGTCTCCACACACCCTTCTCCTCTCCAGGCTGAGCAGCCCCAGCTCTCCCAGCCTGGCTCCAGGGGAGGGGCTCCAGTCCCCTCAGCACCTCCGTGGCCTCCTCTGGCTCTCTCCAACAGTTCCAGGTCCTTCTTATGTTGGGGACACCAGAACTGGTCACAGCATTCCAGGTGGGGTCTCAGGAGAGCAGAGTAGAGGGGGAGAATCCCCTCACTCACCTGCTGGCCATGCCAAGCCTTTCCCAATCAGAGATTTGAAAGTCTGACCCTTTCCACACACAATTTAAGGTATTTCACGTTTGTCATCAATGACTTCATTGCAACTGAGCCATCAGAGTATGTGCAAAATGTCATTTATGAACTGGATCTCCCCTTCTTATACACATTTTCATTATCCTCGTTTACACTTTGAGGATTAGGGAGATTATTTTATATTTTTCAAAGGGCGTAGCATACAAAATTGTAGCTCTAGACATGAAAAGATTGATGACAAAAGCTCCAAAGAAAAGGCATTTTTATTTCATGAGGCTTTGTTTTTGCTGGCCTGTAGGTATAAAAAAACCTCACTCCTAATTAAGATGATCTTCTCTATACTGCCAAAATGAAACTTGACATTACTTCGTTTGAAACAACAAAAAAGAAAAGTGTTTTTATTGAGAAGATGCTCCTGAGATTCTCTGGTGGCTGTTAGCTGAAATTAAAGAGAATTCTCAGTAGTTTCCTGATTTTCCCAAAGCCACTAACATTGCTGAACAACCAGACAGCTGACTGAGACCTCCCTGACAAGCACAATCCCAGTCCTTTGCTGTTCTGCTTGTCAGAAATCAACACATGTGCTCGAAGAATCAGCATTTTGAGATGAAAAAACTGTTCTCTTGGAAAATCTCCAACCAGTCCTACTGATAACAGTTTTAAGAGCAGAGCACGATTTCCCTGTACAGCTGTCAGAAAACAGGTTTTACTATAATGGTTCAACAGCCAATTGTCTTTTTCTGAGAGCCCAACTGACAAAAATGTGGATTTGAGTTCATGTTTTGTGTGAGAAGCTACGCTGCACACATTTGATAGAAACTCTGTAAGTGCTGATCAGGTGTTACCCCGAAGATGAATATTATGCTGAAATTTCAGAGTCATAAAAATGAGCTCATGTGCCCGAGATTCCCCTGAAGATCTGATTTCTGCCTGAAGCTGAGTGTGTTTGGCTTGGTTAGGGCAGCTGGGTGCTCCAGATCATATCCACAAGGGGGATAAACTAAGATGCACAATGTATGAAGACATTCTACTTAAAAAAAACCTTTTCTTATCTTAGAATTCCAGCTGAATACACTGAACTTCAGAGGAATTTGGGAAAGCTCTGGAGAAAATGCATCTCTGTCCACTCCTCTGAAGTGACACTGCTGTTGCAGCATTGCTGTAACTTCTCACAGTCAGAAGCAAGTTTAGTTTTGCAAGCATGAAACAATTTTATGCAAATACCTCACAGAATATAGCAAATTATAGCCAAGGCACTACTAACACCAGATCAAGTAATTATCTGAATTGCAGCTAATGGAAGTCACTATTCAGTGTTTATTTATGCCTTTTACTATCAGTCTTTGGTAACTCAGTCAAAAGGTTTAAAGGCCTGTTCTCTTCACCATTTCCATACTTATTTACTGTTCAGTAACTCTTAATGTAATTTCTCAAACATTTAAAACGTGAAGATAAAAGCAGAAACACAAACAGAAACTCAGATCAAAACAACTGAAATTCTGGAAAAGCAATAAGTTATGGATTCTGTGACAGAGCAGTACTGTAGGGAGAAGGGCAGGTAAAAGAGGGGAGAGAATGAAGAGGAAAATAGGAATGAAATGTTCAGTGCTACTGGCCTGGAGATGACACAGGAGCTGTTGTGAGATCACAGGGCTCCATCCTGTCGGAATGAATCACTTACTCTGATCCATATGTTACACCAATAAAAATTGAGTTGAATAACAGAATGCTCCTTCCATTTGGAGGGTCTGAGTAGTGTTCAAGACACTCATTTGCTTACTGGTTTATGAAATCACCAAATCCCTTTACTGGCATTATAGACTCATAGCTCACAGCTGCCTGCTATTTATTCTGAATATAATCTCCCTATTTTCAGGAACTTATAAAGTGCATATGAAAGGTTCCCCAAGGGACAAAACTCAGTATAAAACAAACCTCAAGCCTTTAGTGATTTATTTCACAAAATGATTTATAAAATAAGAAAGCCACTGCTGCTAGTCTTGGCCTTGTTCAAACTGTAACAGAGACAAATCATGAATAGTTAATAACAGTTCTCTAACTATTTGGGCTCCTGGAAATCGAACAAGAGTAAATACCCCACACATACATGGTCATCCCAAAAGGATCTAAAAGTCCTTTAAGGAAATTGTGGCCTAAATTCCTCAGTGAGAAACATATTCTTTATGGAAACACAAGCTTACAGCCTTTTAGAAATAATGACATAAGGAAGATCATTATTGATAACGGGAATCTGTTTAGTCTGTGTTAATAAATTTGTAACTAATTACTTTTCTTTTCAAAATTTTTTTTTTTTTTTTACAACTCACAAAATGCAAAGCAGACCGTAACTCATGTGCTCTGTATTTTCTTTGCTTTACAGAAGTTTTTGACAAGTGTCCGAGGGGAGGGCTCCAAGCAGGGCCCAGCAATGGCCCCAGAGCCACGGGCAGCGCCTGAGCCCAGCGAGTTCCCCTGCACAGGAGGCACAACTTGTGCCCTGGGCAGTGCCCAGCCCTGAGCAGATTGTGCAGAGAGGCTGTGCAGTCTCCTCCCTGGGGATATTGCAGAGCCCCCTGCACACACTGCTGTGCCCTGTGCTCTGGGATGGCGCTGCTGGAGCAGGGAGGTGCCACCAGAGGAGTCCCTCCAGCCTGACCCAGCCTGGGGCTCTTCACAGCAGAGAATGAAAGAAGTAAATTCAGAATTATCCCTCCACACAGATCATTATAAATTCAGTGCACTGCCCAGCAGAGGCTCTTGGGAAGAGCAACTGTGCACCTTCCTACCAACTTCTCCAAATAAAGGGCTCCTGGAAATACCCACAATAAGAACCATGCTGGTAAATCCACTTTCCTCTTTTCTTGAACCCCAACCAACAAACAAGCTCAACTGCTAACTACACTGAAAAAGAAATGAGAAAAGTAAGTCCTCATTTAGTCCTCAAAGGCAAGAGCTAAAAGTTTATAAATCACAAACCTAGAGAGACAGAATGTGATTCTGTATGAATACACCGAGTTTATTCCACCAGCCTTGCCTTCTTTAGTGGGAATTCTCTTTGGGTAAAGGAGGTTGCTCGCATTAGGCTGATTTTCAAAGGAGCCTAAATAAGGCAGGTAAGATTCACATATAAATTAATGTTCCTTTCTACTCAGGGACAGTCTGCAGTCATTTAGTGTAAATAAGAACAAAATCCTTCAGCTTTCAGTGGGAGAAAAAATAACTCAGGTTCCTTTGGAAATCCAAGCTTAATCCCTCAAGAGGAGAACACAGCATAAATAATACCAGGTTTCTTTATCAGAGCTCTTTCCTCCATCAAACACCTGGAATCCTGCACCACGCAGAGGTACCAAACACGAGGGTTTGCACTTTAGGGTTAGAATAATGCAGGCACATTTTGTACAGCCAGCCAGAAACCCCATTAATAACTTTTTAACAACAATGGATGTGTCTGTGTTTCATACTCAGGTAAATGTGATCAATTCATCTGGTTATTGCAGACCTCCACTATACATCTATATAATTACACACAGGGATTTGCAGCTTGATGCATACATTTGCTGAATACTCAGCAAAGATTCATTTATTCAACAGTTCTTTAAAAATTTATTTTAAAATATAGATTGAAAGAGGGGCTGAGCTGGTAAGAAACATTTTAAATAATGAAATATAAAGATTTTCCAAAGTATTCTTAATTTTTTTTAACAAAATAGCTCTGAAAATCTACTGACTTTTTTTTTTCTTTTTTTTTGTAGAGTATAATAATTATGGCTATGACTCATACAAATCAACCTTTCAGATATCTTGTCATAAATAAAGGTCAAGTCACAGAAAATATTAAAAGAATTTCTTTAAGAATATAAATGGTAACTGCCATTAGTTTTACTTTTTAAACACTTAGAACTTATTATGAAAGTTAATTTCTGGTGACTGCTTTTGAAACCAAAACCTTAATGGAGCTGTAGCACGTGGCTCCTGCTCCACACAGAAGGTCTTTATGACACACTCTAAAATGTTTATGGCACTGCTGGAATTCCATCAGAGTTATCAATCAGTGGTGTAAGAAAAGGGCTGCAGAGTTCACCACCCTTTCACAATGCTGCCTCCTCCTACTTGGAATGACTCTGATCTTAATCAAAGCGAAAGAGAATGCAGAAAGAAGTGTCATGCAATCCAACTTTAATAATCTGTTCATCATCAATTAGCCTTGAGAATAAATTACTCTCCTAACCAAGAAATTACCATACAAAGCTGCACAGTCTCTGGCACTAGAAATCTTTATCATAAAATTATGAGGAAATATTGTGTTTAATTAGCCTCAGTTTAGATGGTTGTTGCCAGAGTTCAAATGAAGAAAGGCAAAGGGATGTTGATAAGTCCATCTGCTACCACAGCTTTTTGAGTCTTCCAGGTTTTGCTTCATATTTCTGTTCAAAAGGAGTGGCACAGTATAAGTGGAGCTCTTGGATGAACCAGTAAATAAACCGAGATAACTCAGTCTAAAAACTAATCAATGCATGAGGTTTGACACAAAGGCCTAAACAGAGGCAATAAATATATCACTGTCACCTTTATATTCCCATCAGATTACTGTGACAATAGAATTTTATTACCTTTATTTTAGGGACTATGATTTAAATGAGTGCCTGCAACCAAATCAACCCTTATTTACCTGCTGCAATTTCCTCACAGATTTTTAACACATATACCAACATATATCAAAGTGCCAAGCAAAATTTTTGAATCAGGTACTTGAAAACTTAATTCAAGTAAAGCGACTGTATTTTGGAAAGCAGCTCTTTTTAAAAGACATCTAGCAAAAGAAAGGTGTGGAGATAAAACCAAAGGCAGATGAAAGACATCGTTTCCCCTGCCTCAGTGCCAAAGGACTCACTTTTTCAGTCTAGATGGAGGTGATCTCAGCTATACCTTAGCATGGTTGGACTTGATGACCTTAAGGGTCTTTTCCAACCTGATGATTCCGTGATTCTGTGATTCTAAGGCTGTACAGCTAAATTTGGAGGGTTGAAAGGGATTGGAGTGTGGACACAGACACCTGGATAAAGAACCATGTGCACATTTTTAATTGTTCTTGGCAAGAGTTTCCTGCAGCTCACAGAAATCAGCACCCACCCTGCTGTGGTGAGAGCCACCTGCAGAGCTGCCCCAGCCCTGGGCCCAGCACAGGAAGGAGCTGGAGCTGCTGCACAGAGCCCAGAGGAGGCAGCAGCATGATCAGAGGGATGGAGCAGCTCTGCTGGGAGGAAAGGCTGCGAGAGCTGCCATTGTTCAGCCTGGAGAGGAGAAGCTTTGGGCTGAGCTCAGTGTGGCCTTGCAGGGCCTGAAGGAGCTGCAGGAAAGATGGAGAGAGACAATTGCCAAGGGCTGGAGGGCCAGGAGCCAGGGAATGGCTTCCCAGTGCCAGAGGGCAGGGCTGGATGGGATCTTGGGAAGGAATTGTTCCCTGGGAGGGTGGGGAGGCCCTGGCACAGGGTGCCCAGAGAAGCTGTGGCTGCCCCTGGATCCCTGGCAGTGCCCAAGGCCAGGTTGGACACTGGGGCTTGGAGCAGCCTGGGACAGTGGAAGGTGTCCCTGCCCATGGCACGGGTGGCACTGGATGGGCTTTGAGGTCCCTCCCAGCCCAAACCATTCAGTGATTCTTTGGTTCCTACCCTGGGAAGATTCACGTATAAATTAAACTTGGGAGAGGTGAAGGAGCTCAAAATCATAGAATCATTTTCAAGAGGAAGAGACAAAGTCCCAGGAGAACCCTGACTGGGGGATTATGTTTGTGTTTCTTACACAGAGACGGACTGCATAACTCAGTTTCATATTTTGCCCCCACTGAACAGCCAACACAGTCAGAATTTGCTGTTATGCAATAGATGTGTCTTTATTACAATGACTCCTGAAACTTTGTTGCATTAAGTACCCAATAATGGCACATTCCAACCCTGTGAGAATCCATTCCAAGCAGCCCCATCCTGCCCTCCCGAAGGGCAGAATTCCCATCCCTGGCTGAGGCGCTGCTGCATTCCTGGTGCTCTCCTCTGCATGGCCAGAGCTGGTGGTCTCCCAGTAAAGTCCAATTTGTCACTTCAATTATATTTAATTTCTTTCCACAGATGCCCTGGCTCTTACACCACTGAATTGTTCTACTTGTTAAAGGGCCATCAATCTGTGGAGCACTGGAGCCCAGGTGCACAGAATAATCCACCTCTCGGGATTTCATTCAAAATCCACCTTCCTAATAGGTGCTAAGACTACAATTATTCAAAGTGGATTTCATCAGGGATCGCCCCCATTTTACAAATCAGCTGTAAATGTCATCTCTACCTTTTTTATTTCATTTTACAACCTAGTGCAGAGAATGACAGCTTAAAGACTGTGTAAATTAAGCCTATACATATTTTTATTTCAGAATAATTAGTAATGAATTCTATAACCAGTGCAGCTGTAGCAACACAAAAAGTGAGAGAAATGAAAACATTATTAGTGCCACGACTATTATTGCACAAGCTTTAGTGAGACTGAAACTGGAGGGCATGTTCACCCTTTTTATGGTGGGAAGTAGTGCAAGCAACATTTGTGAGAAGGGATCTAAGTTTCAGTAATTTGTAGCACTGCAGCTCTTCCTTTTTTTCCTAAATCTGATCTGTGTAACTCAAGAGGGTTCACAGCGTCCTTTTGGAAACATTGCTTCCACTTTAAATCATTCAGAGCCAGCAGTCAGAAGGAATACATGGCAACAGGGAAGATTCCTTATCTCATGAGAGTCAGACTCTGGAGATGGAATCTTCAGCACATATTTCTCTCTGAGATTCCTAGTTAAGCAATTACATAAGCAATGCCATTGTTGTTGTCTCCTTTACAATTTAATTTGAATTCCCAAAACTAAAAAAAGATTAGTTTTCCAAGATACTTCCCAGTCAGAAGGAATAAAGGTTCCTCAATCAGCATGAAGTTTAAAAGAAATAACCTTGTTCTGCTGAGGGATATGGACCACATACTTAAATTTCAGTGCCTTGGTCTTTCAAAAGTAGATTTTGTTTAGGCATTGTAAGCATCAAGTTGAAACTTGCTTCCAAAGAAGAAGCAACACATAATCTCTTTTTTGAGGAGATGTGGCGTTTTGGGTTGGATCCATTACTGCAGTGGCTGAAAAGACAGGAATGGCAATGCCATGGGATCTTCTTCTTGACCTGATTTCTTACCTACTTTCACAGAATCAAATCATTTATGTTGGAAAATACTCTTAAGATCACTGAGTCCATCCATTCCCCAGCACTGCCAAGCCAAGCACTAACCCACATCCCCCAGTGCCACATCCACAGGGATTTTCAATCCCTCCAGGGACAGGGACTCCACCCCTACCCTGGCCAGCTGTGCCAGGGCTTCTCCTTCAGTGATTTTGTTTTCCCTAATATACAATCTAATCCTCCTCTGGCACAAATCTTTGCACTGAAAGAGCTCGGGATGTCTTCAGACACTTGGCTGGCTCTGCTGAAGTCAATGCAGATGAGCACAGTGATCTCCCTGATAACACCAGACATCTTCATTAAAAACTTGCTCCAACCAGCTTTGAATGCATTTGAACGGGGGCCAGGATTTCACCCCTGACTGAAAAGTTCATTTCAGTTCACTCCTGTATCCAGCTTTGATGTTCTGTCATCAGAAATGGCCACAATTTCAGCTTTTCAGCCAAAAGGAGGAATCAATTATGCAATCTCCTATTTTCCCACACTCTTTCAGTACTATATGTAATAAACTTTGTTTGTTAGTAGCGATGAACATTTCTAGTCCTTTCATACCAATGATTAAAGTCATATATATGAAGAAAAACTTCAAGGAATTCTGAAATTAGTAACGTATGTGTAATAAATCCCCAGAAGAAGGGGTCTCTCTTGCTCAGCTTTTCTCTAGGAAGACAAAATCAGCAAAGGTGTGGACTAAAACAGCTGAAAGGATAAATAACATTGAATTTCTGGTTTTGTGCCCTTCTAACCAACGAAAATGTAGGAAGTGTTACAAGTAAGCCAGAGGAAATGCATTCATAACTATGTGGAAAAAGAATTATTAGCGATAATCCACGGTAAAGGAAACGGGAAAAAATATTTCCTTTAAAATAGAAATGGATATAGTTATGTAAATATAGATCAATACTTAGGTATTGGGAGAAATCAGTGTGCCAATAGATGCTTCTATAAACAATTCTGAATATTGATTTTCTAAATTAAGCTATTTAGAGCTTGAATTGAATTGTGATTTTTACATATTATTGAAAATTTGAATACATATATGTACAATACTTTGCTTATGTGCAATAATTTACAGTCTCCTATCATGAGAATAGAGGGTAATTTTCCTGTCTGAATGTTGATTGAAAAATTACAATTTTTTTCTAAATATACCACAAAGGGCAGACAATGTTAAACAAATGTAGAACAAATAAAAAAAATAACAACTTAAGCCAACTTTTTTATCTCATGGTTTAACATTTTCTCCTGATGTTTTCATTTCTTTTCTTGCGAGATAACAGGGTCACACTGCATCCCATCGAAGGAGCTTAGCATAGGAAAGAGAAGGCTCAAGCGTAAAAAAAAAGTTATCAAGATGTGAAAATATCCAGTGAGGCTGGGATGGAGCCGAACTGTACTTGGTAGTGCCCTGTAATGGGACAGCAGGCCATGCACACAGATGGAAATTAGGGAAATTCCACTTAAATGAGGAAAACCGACTTTATTGCGGGGATGGTCAAACCTTGGAATAGGCGTCCCAGAGAAGCTGTGGAGTCTCCATCTTTAAAGATCCTAAAGATTCATTCAGCCCTGAACAACGCTCTGCCCCTGACTTGAGCATGGAGGGGTTGGACCAAACAACCTCCAGAGCTTCCTTCCAACTTGAACTATTCTGGAATATTTACTTCAACTGCATTTTCACCTTCAGTGAAACAGAAGCAGTCTTTGCCTACCCAGAATATTTATCAGAGTCATCATAGAGAGGTTTGGAAAGGAAGGGACCTTAAAGATCTTCTCATTCCACCCCCTGCCATGGCAGGGACCCCTTCCACTGTCCCAGGCTGCTCCAAGCCCCAGTGTCCAGCCTGGCCTTGGGCACTGCCAGGGATCCAGGGGCAGCCACAGCTTCTCTGGGCACCCTGTGCCAGGGCCTCCCCACCCTCCCAGGGAACAATTCCTTCCCAAGATCCCATCCAGCCCTGCCCTCTGGCACTGGGAAGCCATTCCCTGGCTCCTGTCCCTCCAGCCCTTGGCAATTGTCTCTCTCCATCTTTCCTGCAGCTCCTTCAGGCCCTGCAAGGCCACACTGAGCTCAGCCCAAAGCTTCTCCTCTCCAGGCTGAACAATGGCAGCTCTGGCAGCCTTTCCTCCCAGCAGAGCTGCTCCATGCCTCTGATCATGCTGCTGCCTCCTCTGGGCTCTGTGCAGCAGCTCCAGCTCCTTCCTGTGCTGGGCCCAGGGCTGGGGCAGCTCTGCAGGTGGGATATATTTATAAATAGAAATAAACTCATAAATAGAACGTGGAACAATTATTTTGAAGGATTTGGAATATTTTTTTCTTTTCCAGTGAAACATGGTCTTTAATTGGGAAGACCCATTTTGGCTTTGCAACAATCTGGGATTTTTTTCCACAAGCAGTAAAATTTCCAAAGAAAAGTCAGCAGCTGAAGTTTCTGATGTCAAGCAGACAAAGCTGTAGCTGCATGCAAAAATGTGGGCACACAGTTGGAGTGTAAATTGATTATATAAAGAGAATGTTCTTTAAATGTCTGGCATTTCTTTTCTTGTTCTGTCCTTTCACTTGTGTGAAATATTGGTGGGACTTTATGTTCCATGAAAATATAAATACATAGCAAGTGTCCTCAGAAAGAGAGAGAGGCCTTAAAATACATGAAAATGTAATTATGTCCCCTTCCAGCTACCATGTGGAATGTGAAGAGCTTTTAGCAGGGGTAGGAATCAGTTCTACTGGCTTGTCTGGCTTGGATAACTTAGATACCTACATGGATTCTTTATATAAATCCCTGAAACTCATGCTGTGCTGCAGCCTCGGGCTCTCCACAACATGGACTTTTATTAACATTGCATGTAACACAGATCTGGCATTACCACTTTTATTTCATTGAATCCTCCATTTCTACCTCATCTAGCTATTGCAAGGGCTCTTTGCTTTCTCTTTTTCATTTCCAGATAAGATTAGACCTGAAAATTGAAAACTTGTTTAAAGGCCTCCGGATTCGTTCTCTAGTGCCTAGAAACATTTTTTTTTTTCTTTCTGCTACTATAGGCTCTGTCCTCTGATTTGTTAAAGACCTCTGTACTTGAAAGAAATGATCAAACAAATATTGGGACAAATAAGTGGCTGCCATTGCATTTATGCCTGTTTATGTACAATGTCTTCACGGTTTCTTTCAGTGTTCCTAACAGTAGAACTAAAACAAGCTAGCAAATGAATATTAATATAACAGCTGAGGTGTCTCTGGTCCTGCACTGCATATCCCAATCTTTTCAGATATTGGTAGAATTGAACAAAACAGGTTATAAAATACATGGAGAGGGTTAGACCATCAGCAGTCCCAAGCACAAGGCAGACAGAGCCCAGCAGAATTCCTGGATTACAGGAGACAGGAAAGTGCAATCCCAGCCAAATCTTCTCTCATTTGAAGAGCCAAAGGCAGAATCCAGATGCATTTCATAGCATCCCAGAGTGGTTTGGGTTGGGAGGGACCTTAGAGCCCACCCAGTGCCACCCCTGCCATGGCAGGGACACCTTCCACTGTCCCAGGCTGCTCCAAGCCCCAGTGTCCAACCTGGCCTTGGGCACTGCCAGGGATCCAGGGGCAGCCACAGCCTCTCTGGGCACCCTGTGCCAGGGCCTCCCCACCCTCACAGGGAGGAAATCTTTCCTGATATTTGCCACGAGGTAGTAAATGCTCTGATGTGTGGAGAACATCTCCTAAACAACAAGAACTCCAAAGCACCAGAACCAATCAAACCTGTTCAGTTTGGGTATAAAACGGGATGCAAACATCAGGGAATATTTCTCAACAGGAACAGAATGGTGACACTCCTGTGCATCTCTTCACAGTTCATTTAACCAGCAGTTCTCCAAGCACTCCAAAGAATACAAATACCATAATCACAATTTTGTTACTGGTGAGGCTGAGTCAGAGAGAAGCAGTGATTTTCATTAAAGACTTGAGAAATCTGGGGCACAAATGGAAACAAAACTCAGCTCTTAAGGGTCCTGGCTCACTGCTTCCCTTCTCATAGGTGAGGCTGTTCTTTAAAACCATCATGCTCCAAAGAGCACAAAGGGTGTATTTACTGAATAAAACAAGTTTACTCATGCATGTTGTAGCCTATTGTAATGTTTCAGCCAAAATATTAGAGAAAGCAAAAATAAACAAAGGAAAATGCAGTTGGTATTAAATGTAAATATTTAGGCAATTCTACTGAGGTTAGAAGAACTGTTATTATGTCTATGACTTGAACAATTTCCTAAATTTATTCTATGATTTCCTTTGTCCCCAGCCCTAGAGGTGTCTGGATCCCCAGGAAGGCCTGGACATGGCACTCAGTGCTCTGGGCTGGTGACAGGGTGGGGATCAGGCACAGGCTGGACCTGATGGCCTTGGAGGGCTTTTCCAACCTTAATGATTCTGTGATTCTTTAGATTCTTCGCATACGGGTAAATGATATTATGTCAAATGTGTAGTAGATACTGAATGCGTTGTGTCGTGGTTTGACGCTGATTTAAACTCCTACTGCACCTCGATATGAAGGTTTCACCTGGAATTCCATGTCCCTCTCATCCAGGTTCCTGCTGTTTCAGGTACACCAGTGAATAATGCAGAAGGAGAGGCAGCTAATCCATAGGGGTGTGCTCGTGCAAGGTTTGCTCAGCGCTGGCTGACCTCAGGCACTCAGACACTCAGTGTCTTTGGATGCTGATATTTCTGTCAGACACCGCGTGCAAAGCCCTTCCCAGGCTTCTGAGGTGAACCTGCTCAGCACCAGGGATTTGTAAAGGAAGCCTCAAACCACTTAAATCACACCTGATTTTAGATCTCATTTTATAACCCAAATCAGAAGTGAAGCTCTTGAACCCTCTACTGAACACTGGCTTCATGTGAAACTTTTTTCTCTACCATAAAGTGGAGGGGAAGTTTAATTTGAAATTAATTCTGCAATGTTGTTAAAGCTAGAATGTGAAAGTATGCATTGTACAAACCTAGAAGTATTGTTAAATCCCTATTCCTGCAGGAAGCTTGCCTTGATAGAATTTAAAAACGGGATAATTTAATCTGAAGGAAACCACTTGCCAATCTTACATGTCACTGCATACTAAATTAATTATAAACCTGCAGAGAAAATAACCTGAATAGTTTTTTGAATGATTATTCCCCAAGAAAAATAAATATTTAATATATTCAACACCAATATTCAAGTCATATTCAGATGTTGTTATGTCCTATTCAAAAAAGATGCATCAAAATCATTACAGCTACCAGATGACTATTATATTATTTGATTCATATACACATACGTACGTATGAAAATATATACCTACATATTTTTAGGCTGTTAGGACTTTCCCATCAGAGGTGATATGGAAGTTTCAACTCTTTAGCTTACATAAAACAGAATCAGATGCAGTTGTAAGAATACTTAAAACAAGTTATGCACAATATAACTGCTGTTTCTATCTAATCTGTTTTTTCTTAGACTTGTATCTCTATTATTTTTCTAATCATGTGCAATACCAATATTCTTAGTTGCAAATGCCTTGTGTTCTTTAAACCACTATGATTTCAAATAAATTAATTGTAGATTCAGGTCAGAATGGAGTAACTTGACATGTTATAAAATATTTTTAAATTTTATGAGGTTCAAATTTTGCAGCACATCAGAGTGGCATTATTCTACCAGAGACTATAAACAGAGTTAGGAAAATACTCACAGACTCCTACTGATGGACCTATTCTTCAGTCTTGGGCTGCCTGCACAGGGATTATAATGGAATATTCCCAATAGAGAAATCATTTATCCTGGAATAATGAAAATATTTGGGGTTACACAACTTGGTGCTGCCTGTTTTATTTATCAGAGTCAACGTGACAGTTTTTATGCTGAGTCAAGAAGAGTTTTACCAAGTAAGACCTACCCCAAATCTACAAAATCCCCACAATTAGCTGGCTTTGCAACCAGTGTTTGAATTAGTTCTCTGGGCTGAGCTGAGGAGATTTCAGCAAAATTCTGCAAGGCTCAAAGATACAAATAAGGGAGAGGAAATATCTGGGATGTTTTTATAAAGTAACAGAGTTCACAATCACACCTGAGGCTCCGAGCAGGAAGGGTCTCAGTGATCTCACCTGAGCAGGTCATCAGGACTGAAAACTCCTCATTTCTGCCTCCACCTGCTCAGGTAATGCAGAATTGATGAACATGGTCCCAAAGGGGCTGGATGGTGCAAAGTGATACCATGAGAAGAGCCCAGCGAGCATCACCTGACTCTGGAGTCAGAGCTGCTCATGGAATCAATCAACAGATCAATGCACAAACTCAGCTTAATCTCTAATTCCCTCATCTTTTAACTGGCAGTGGCTTCTCCATCTTGCTTTCACTATTTTTTTTTTTTTAATCATTATTATTATTTACAAATTAACACCTCTCAGCCAAGTGTGAAGCAGGAAAAAAGAAAACACATGATGCTATTAAAAAATCTCAATTGAGGGGCTCCCAGCTGGGCTCAGAGCTGTTGGTCAGGGATAGAGGAGGAGAAAGGGAGAGGCTCGGGTGGCACAGCACAAGGGCAGCTCTGGCTTTGCCAGTCATTAAAATCTGTGAGATGAGGTGATCCTGCACACACAGAACTCAGGGAAGGATGTGAGCAAGCTGGAAAAAAAAAAAAACCAAAAACCAAAAAGCTTGAAATCCACTCAGGTAGTTTGGGAACGCTCAGTTCAGGCTGAGAGGCCAGAGGCAAAGCAATCACATATTAACGATTTATTGCAGACTGAGAGATATTTCCGAGTGAATTGGGCTGCAGACATCTGTCCTGTTCTGGCTACAAACACACTGCTGAGGAGAGTATTGTCCCCAGCTCCTTGTTATCCCAGCTGGAATTTACTGCCTCCACATTACTGGCAGCAAACTCCTCGTTAATCCCTCCTTGACACATTGTTTTAATCAAGCCACTCCTAAAACTGATAAAAATGGGTGAGTGCCCCCAGAGCAGCCCAGGCAGCCTGTTTGGGAGCCCACATACCACTGAAAACAAGAGGCCCACATTATAATGGCCCTGAGATTGTTAGATACTGGTTTATCCTTACTACTTACCCTGAAGATATTAAATCTCTGACAAAAATATATTTTTAGTATATACTCAAAATATTTAAAAACACATTCAAAACACCCGTATTCCAACTACCCTTATTTTAAAAAGCAGAAAAAATCCTTAAATAAGAAAATTATTGTGTTTTCTTTTTCCTTGAGGATGGTGAAAGGAAAACAAAATAGTTTTGTTAGCAGTAGGGTAGTTTTTAATTATATCTTGCACAGTACTGAGTGATTGACCTTATATTCCCTTAATTTTATTCCAGTCTTTTGAGAATTGATGCCTGCAACTTAAAAACAGTTTGGTTTTTTTCTGAATTTCAGTACTTTTAATTCTTAGGCTCTGTATTTGTTTTCATATTGATTTACATAGCTACATGTTGAGCCTGAAAAATGTTACATGAAATACTGATGTACATAGGAAGAATTTACTGATTTTCTTCTTAAATTCCTGGTATGTCTGGGAAAATCATTGATGTAAACTCTAACATTGCTTTCTTCTGCCCATAACTTGCTTTGGGCATCACAAATGATAAATGTTGTATTCTTTACAGAGTTTTGGGCACAAAAAATATACTGGTACTCTTCACCTTACTTTCTTCACATTTTTTTTTGCTGTTACTTGGTTTCCCATTTTTACCTTGTGCTTGACATTTTTCGTACCATGTCTACTCTGTATAAGGTGAAAACTTGGAGAATTCTAAAGAAATCATTCCTCTCTGTGGTAAACTATAACTTCCACTAAATGGAAGACTATTTTATTGATTGCTTTGCAATCAATTTCATCAAAATCCTCCCCTCTATAAATTTTCTGGCTGCAGAAGTTGCTCGGTTTTATTTAGAATTGCCATCTCAAGGGCCCTTTCCACTGAATTCCAGTGGTTTACTTTTAGGAACAGCTTGGTCCTAATATGTAGAAAATCACACCAAGCTGATGTCTGAAGATAAGAAAATTACCAGAAAATGTCCATGAAAGTTCAGAAATAACCTGGAAAGGAGGAGTGAGCTGACAGGATTTTCAGATGATGGGGACACAATAAAAAATATAAAAAAGGAACAATATAAAAAAAAAAAAAAAATAATTGCAAAGAATCATGAGGAAAGGATGTACAAATAGAATGACATGAGCAATGGAAGACAAAATTAAACTCAGAGGGGAATAATCTAAATTTCCTTCCCCTTCAGAGCTGTGCAACTCTACATTAAAAAATGTAGATTATATTTATGCCACCTGAAAAAAGGATATGGTTGAACTAGAAATGACCCAAAGAAGGACAACGAGAATCATCAGAGCTGTAGAGTGGCTTTCGTGCAAGGAGAGATGAGTTGTGTGAAGCCTCTTCAGCTTGGAAAATAAATGACTGCAGGAGGGTGAGAAAACAGCCTATAAAGAATTAGTGGGACATAAAAATCTGAAGATTATTTAGAATTTCTTACACTATACGAGCTGGAAATCAACCAATAAAATGAGGCAGTGTAATTTCAAAAGAATTTAAAGTTTTCTTTTTTTCTCCCCAAGTCTGGGGCATCATGTCACAAGAAGCCATGGATACTGATATGAAGGGATGGAAAAAGGTGTTCAATAAAATAGACATGCCCTGATGGCTTCCATGCCATGTCCCTTAGCTGAGTCCCTTAATTGCTAATTTTTAGAATCTGGTTTAATAGAAATTATCATTTCATACTTGTTCCATGTCTTTTATTCTTTCACTCATAAATTTTTGCTCCCCTCTGTTGGCACAGCCCATCTTCAGCTCTCAGGAGATGCAATTTGCCCCTCTGTGGAGTTGTTTCATAGAGCTCACGGCCTCTTGTCTGAATGCTAAAAACTCGCTCCTCGTGTTTCTATACACAGCAACTCCTGAAATGTCAAAGATTTGAATTCTAATTTTGCAGGCAGAGATACCTGTCTTTTTAAATGAACACACAGCAGCAGGAGCAGTTAGAAATTACCTTGCCTGTGATAAAAAAGACTCTCAGCTCCAGGAGCAGCAGAGCCAGAGCACTCAGTGCAGCTGTGCTGCAGCAACGTGTTGTGAGGAGTCAGATCAAACGCTGCCATCAGAGAAAGAAATGTAGAGAATTTGTACTTTGCTTCAATCCAAGATCCAGAATTAAAAGAAATAAAGCACAAGAGTTGTTTGACATTTCCTCAGTGACACAGCCAGAAAAAGCAGAGCCACGCAAGCAGCTCCAGTGCCAGTGGCAAGCTCAACCTTGGTACCTGTTTGTGTAACAGTCTGGAAGGAGCACTGGTGCTAATGTGAGCATATAGGCATCGCTCATGAGAGCCCATCCATGTGTCTCACCTCCTGTGTCTGTCACTGTTAGCTCCCCACTTTACAAGGTTCCATATCACTAAGGTCACTGAAGCAGATGAACAGAGAAAGTGAGCAAGAAAATGCACGGATATTTCTCTACGTAATGGAAAGCCTAAGTACCAGCCTACGTCTGGAGGAAAATATGTACTGCAATTTCCGACCAGCTGGAGGTGAAAAAAAAATCCACTCAGCTTGTCACAGCTAACTAGAGCTGTTAATTTCATTATCATCATTATTACTTTTATGTTGCAACAGCACCTAAATGATCAGGCTGGGAGCTGAGGGACCCACTGAGGCAGGAATTGAGCACGTAAAACACAAATGCAGCCCCTGCCCCAAGTCACTCACCTGCAGATGTCTACAGAGGACTGAAGTGCAGCTTGGTTTTAAGGTAGATTTTTAGTGTAGAATTTGGTGCAAAATGTGGTATGATATTCTAAAATAAACACCTATGCACAATATGCAGTTGTATCCAACTTTCTTGTTCTGCACAGAACAGTCTTTGTCTTTTCTGGGCAGCTCCAGTGACTGAATAGACCCCAGCCCAACATGAGAACAAACTCTGTTTTGTTAATGTGCAATGGCTTGTTGGACACTGTGTCAGGAAAAATGCCTGTGTTGGATAAATAGCAGGTGCCACTACAGTTCAATGACATAAGTGGCATTCACAACCTCTCTCTTTTCCAGTAACCTCTCCCCAGATTCCAGCAGCAAGGCTGTTTGGCTGAAATTTTGTTCACCTTGCTGGCACCCACCCTCATTATGAAGAATATTTCATTTTTAAGAAAGATTCCAAACTCCCAGCTGCCACTTCTAGAATCACCAGTGAACACAAGAGCCACAGAACCACAGAATTATTTGGGTTGGAAAAGTTCTTCAAACTCATCAAGTTCAGCCTTTGATCCATCCCCCCATGCCCACTAAACTATATCACGAAATGTCACATCTGCTCATTTTTTGAGCACTTCCAGGAGTGGTGAGTCCACCACTTCCCCAGGGAGGCCATTCCAATGTTTAACCACCCTTTCAGAGCAGAAAGTCCCAGCACTTGTTAACAGGGATTGCCCCAATGAGGCCACATTCCCTTGCAGAATTAATGGAACTATTTCTTTAATTCAAGAAAAACTCACAGTAAAATTACAGTTTTGGTTGCAGGGTCTCAGTTCTCTGGTACAAACCAGGAAAAAGCTGATCCCCGTTCATCAATGCTCACCTGGTGGTGGGCAGGCAGAGCCCTCACCCCACCTCTTACCTCAGCTTGGAGGTGCCTGGAGTGATTCCTGGTGGTGAATGACCTTGTGACACCTGCAAACCTGCTCCAACACCTTGTCCCTGGTGCCAGCCCCTGCTGCAGCCCATCAATAATGCAGGCTTTGGAACGTGAGCTCTGCTCAGGAATTCCACAGTAAATTATTAATTATGCTCAGGCTATTGTAAGGCAGTCTGAGGCACCACTAAAATCCTGCCTCAAACGATGATGAGGACCAGATGCTTCAGAGAACAAATCACCAAACACTGATCTATAAAAATCTGCTTCTCAGCCCCACAAATTCTTTTCAATGGTGACTTTCATGTGTTAATTACATCCTGCTAAAGACTAAATAATGCAGCTCATATGTGCTGCTGCAAGTTTTGCTGTGCCTGCTACCAGGACTTTTGATTTATTTCTGTCCTGCATCATGTTCACCTTATGATAATATCTTTACTAGGTGTCCCCCCACACATGGCCATTCTTTGGTGCTTCTGACAGTGACACTCTCAGTTATTTTTCATTAAAGTGCAGCAGTTGGACTGTGGAACAGCCAACGGGTGTTATTGTCTAGAAGTGAAGTTAACTATTTTAGGATTTTAATTTTCACCTCTCACACAGATATTAAAATGGTATATGGAGACAATTTGGGTCACTGTGATTTAGGTTGTAACAGTAATGTGCACAGAAAGTCCAAAACACTCAGGGTGTTGTCGTGAAAGACTGAAAATCTGGTGTATTTACATGGAAGGAGCCAGAAAAACTTACTGAACAGTTGTAAAAATGATATCTACAAAATCCCAACATCTCTCAGCTGATTTGACCATTCCTTGGGCATTTTTAACTTGCAGAACTTAAATTAGTGAATGATGCAGACAAAGATGCCTCCTAGGACAGCAATGTTAAAAGGTAAATAAACACAGTTAGCACTCAACCTTCATGGAAGTCGTTGGGAAGCCAAAATATCTCGTAAAAAGCTGACTAAATAACCCTCCACTGGCTCCTGTGCTGTGCTGATGTACAAGGCTGGGCTGCTGTGCCAGATAATGCATTTATAAATCAGTGTAACACCCTGGCCCTGCTGACAGCAGCACAGCTCCATCCAAACTGCTCCAAGTGTATCCAGGCAACACCAGCAGCTCCCCCACAAAGAGCAGGTGAGAAATTTGTTTACCTGCAAGGGGAAAACACCCCAAAGTGGCCAAAGTTGCCATAAAACCAAAGCAAAGCAGATTAGCGTTAGATTACCTTCAGTAAATGAACTTCAAGTCTGCTCCTATTTGCTTAGTAAAAAATGGAAGTGGTTATGATTATTAAAAAGCAGGGATATGGTCTATGATATCTGCTACAATAAAGAATTTTTGGTTGATTTTATTATAGAATTTACAAAGCGTAACAGCTGGATTTACAAATACCAGCTTCCTTCCCTGTGTTGACACATCTGTGACCACTACAGCACAACAAAACTGGGAAGCTTTTATGCAAGTTGATCCTGAAATAAACCATTTTTAGCACATGGATAGTATGATGATGATGATGCAAAAATGATATGAAACCACAAAAAACTCAAACACCCTGGTATTTATTACTGCTCATACTGAATCACTCCAACTTTGTATTTGCCTTCATCATCTGTTTGAGTCTGACAAAATAAGAATGGAAAAAGTTTTCCCCTCTCTCCCCCAAGGAAAACACAGTGATGGGAGGAAAAGCTTTGGGTCTACAAAGTTTTTACAGGGGTATAAGAAAGGTTTATGGCAGAAGTTTGGCATCTGGACTCTCATTTGAGGAGTTGGAGGGAAAAAATTTGCTCTACATTATAAAAACCCAAGTCCAGAATACTTGCTAAAATCCACATTTCTCGAACAGATTGTAAATAAAACTTCATAAGGTACTTTATAAGGGTGTATTTCCCTGTACCAGTACTCGTTTGAGATTGCAGCAGGAAAATTTCTGTGCTAAAATAAAAATAGCTCGTAATAAACTAACTCAAAATTATTTATTTTTTTATTGTAAATTTTATTGTACTTTTAAAGACTTTTTTTAGACATCAATAATTTTTATACTCACAGTTTCTGTCCTATAAAAAACAATTTTAATATAGTTACAGTTTTAAAGTGAGTGGTTTAGATTAATTAATTTTTATGCTTGTTTTTTGGGTTGGGCTTTTTTGTTTGGTTTTTGGGGGTTTGGTGGTTTTGGTTGTGGGGGCTTTTTGCTTGGTTTTCATGGTCTTTTTTTTTTTGTTGTTTTTTGGTTTGTTTGTGTGGTTTTTGGCTTTTTTTTTTGTTCTTTTTTGGTTTTGGAGGTTATTTTCTCCTTTATGCAATGATAAACATCGAGTCTTAAAGAAGTAACAGCTTTAGCCATAAAATACCCAACTGCACACTCAGAGTAGAATGCAGCTTTTATGGTCACAGTTCCACTTTGAATTTACTATACTGTGTCTTAAAGGTACATTTTGGAAAACGAATGCCTAAGCACTACCTATGGCTATTTGGGATGCACATCAAATATTTAATAGATGCTTAAACTGCAAGTTGTAGACCAAGTACCAGTAATATATTTGAAAGCAAGGAATGGTTGCGTCAGCAATCAAACAACAAATCAAAGGTCAAGAACCTTTTGCTGTAGGTGTAAGTAGAGATAATCAAACAATACTTCTAATAGTTTTATCTTATTTTTAAATATTTGCTTCTGAAGTACTGTGCAGTTATGTCATGTTTAAGGCAATGTCTGTGGGCAGGTTCATTAGCAAGGTTTTTCACTGCCTATTAAAGAAGGTTTAATTTTATGCTTACACTGGACACAGCTGTATCTTTCTTTGAGAAAACACTTCAAGATTTTCTTCAAAATGTCATGTTGGATGTTGTTAAGTACTCAGTTTCCATTGTTAGTAGGGCACTAAAAAAGAAGATATTTGTATAACCTGGCAGCAGAACTACTCCAGGTCCCTTCATTGTTACACAGGGCTCTCCCAGTGCTTATGGAACTTTGCAAAGGCAAAACACTTCAGATCCACATAAGCCAAAGCTCCTGAAGGAAATCACTGTGTTTCTCACTGCAGAAACTTTGTTCTCTCTGTTAGAAACTTCAGGAGCGACAGGAACAGACAGAAAGCAAAGCACTTCTCTGTGCAGCACCTCACAGAAAGGGCTGCAATGCTGCTGAGGTCCCTGTTTGTTTGTTTGGTGATGAAATCACCCCCAGAAGTGACACACTCTGCCTTGGTTTAGCTTTATCACTCGGGTCTGTGTAAAAGGAACGATTCCCTGAGATGCACTGTCTCAACTCTTAATGGGAGGCAGCAAGAGCCCTCTGCTTCTGCCAGTGCCATGCGAGAGGAGCTTGTAGCTTTAATTTCATGCCCCTTTCATAGCTTCCCTCTCTCATCTCTGTTTTGTCAGTGGGTCTTCTTGTAAAAAGAGAATTCAGAACCTACAGATTAAGCCCACACAACCAGCCCTGGCAGGCTGTGCTATTGGAGCCACAGGTTTTGTCTGTGGCCCGCACTGGCTGCAGGCTTCACTCGCAGCCCCTACTCCCAGCCCCTTTGTGACTCAGCTTTCCAGAGAGCAGCATTTCCTTCCCTGCAGAGCTCCGAGAGCCTCTGCAAAGCCTGTGGGGATCACTGATTAAGAGGCACTAAAGGAGTGTTTTTCCCATCCTCTTCACATTCCCCTTTTCCTCCCTAACCCAGCTTGTTTTCAGGGCTTTAACTCTCACTCAGTAAAACACAGCTTGCCTCTCTCCGCTCACATTCCGAACTTCTTTCAGAAGGATCTGAGAGATACAGGCATTAGACAGAGCTGGCCTATGGCTGAAGGGATGGGAAATTAGTGACAAAAATACTGCACATTGTGCTCTGCCAGTGTTAGAGACCACAACTGCACTGCAGGAGGGAGCTGACAGTTTTCTGTGCTGTGGAGTTGCCTTGAGCATCACTGAACACAAAAATCTGCGAGGAGCAGCCCACCTGTACCCACTCTGTAAGGATGTATCACTTCTTATTCACATGCTCTTTCATCTCTCCTGCTCTGCATGGTCCAGTCAAGGACTTGCTAATGAAAAACAATTAATTGGGAGGAAACAAGAAAAAGCATGTCAGTGATGACACACCTGAAAGAGGGTAAACAGGTGGAAGTTTCATTCTGAAATGTTTTCCCCATGAAAACACCATGCGTAACACTGTGATGGCAAATTTCAAGGGAAGAATGAAATAGGTAGCTCCTTTACAGGTCATTACTTGTAAATGAACAATTAGATATTAATATAGGCCTATGAAAAATTAAGTTCATTAAAGTGCAATTGAAAAGGAAAAGTGAAAAGGAGGCTCAGGGGGGACCTTGTGGCTCTGCACAACTCCCTGACAGGAGGGGGCTCAGGGGGGGTCGGGCTCTGCTCCCAGCAAACAGGGACAGGAGGAGAGGGAACGGCCTCAGGCTGGGCCAGGGGAGGCTCAGGGTGGACAGCAGCAGGAATTTGCCCATGGAAAGGGTGCTCAGGCCTTGGCAGGGGCTGCCCAGGGAGGTTTGGAGTGCCCATCCCTGGAGGTGTCCCAGGAAGGGCTGGAGGTGGCACTCAGAGCTCTGGGCTGGGGACAAGGTGGGGATGGGGCACAGCTTGGGCTCCATGGGCTGGGAGGGCTTTTCCAACCTCAAGGACTCTGTGTTGGAAAGTCATAAATGGGAGGCCAGAGTGATCCAGAGCAAACAGCTCATACAGCGAGACCGGAATTGTAGAGTGAGTTTTAGCATCCTCCACGTGCAAAATTCCCTGTGATGACAAAAGGTGGGCATCAAATTATAATGTGGGAATCCTAAAAGGCTGAATGGCAAAGAGTGGGTGCAGGAAAAACCTGGAAAAGGAACAACAGGGAAACAGACTTTTTGCACATTTTCAATGGTACTTTCAGGGGTGCTGTCTCTGAACATTCCTCCCAATAGGAAGTTCAAGAAATATGTCCTCCCTTTAAACTTTTACAACAAATGACACATAAAAGATAAAGCTGAAAAGAACTGAGAATTGTTCAGTAGGTATCCCCCAAATTAATATTATTGTGGCTCAATAATAAAAATCACTATCCACGGATTTTTAATTTAAACCATTTGGGAAGGGCAGGGAGCTTTGCATAATATCACTCTTACAACATCAGCGCAGTTTCTAATGCCTGTATTTTAAAAGATCACATGCTAAAGACAGTAAAAATGTATAAACTGGAGACAGAAAATGTCTTAATAGTGGTGGTTTCCACAGGTCACTGCGTTGAACTTACCTTGAGAAGATCAAAGGTGACTTGGTTACACTAATTTCCCTTCGTGGAGAAAATTGTTACCAAAGAGTTTCCAATCAGCAGTGAAAATGCACAAGATCTACTACTGGTTATTGTGCATGTAAGAAATCAGAGAAGTTATTAATTATTAGTGCAAGTCACCAAGCTGGATCACCTACACCCTCCTGCTGGCTTGATTTCCACATGGTGATTAGGTTTTTTTCAATATTTATGTACCAGTCCAGACTAAACAGCATTAAATTTTGGATTTCGAGGATACAGCTGAGTGTGCTTGGCCTATTCTCCCTTTTGTGGGAACTCAGAATATTTAGTCCCCTAAGCAAAGATTAGTGCTTTGCAAGGCAGGGCCCTTGATTAAAGAGCTCTCTATGTTAATTTTCCCTGCTTCTCATTTGATATTATGGAATGAGAAACCAACCTTGGCCCTCTACCTCATGAAAATGCTAAGAGCAAAAGTTCTTTTTCAGGACTTTGAGAGATAAACAGCCAATTTTTCTTTTCTGAAAACACTGCAAGAAAGTGCTGTCATGCAGCATTTCAGAAATGGTCTGTAACTCAAGGGCAGGCAGGGGGAAGCCATTAGGGATTGGAAAGAGGTGAGTCAGAACAGATGAGAGAGAAATATGTGTTTCAGCAGCAGATTTAAAAACTAAAGAAGGCTGAAAACTTCTAAAGCTATTATCTGAAAAAAAAGTCCAAATTGTTCAAAAGGTTTCTCGATATAGTGAAGTTTGAATTAAGCATCAGATTCAGCAATTCCAATATTTTTGTGGTGATGCTTAAGGTTTCATATGCTTTTCACTATACCTATTTTAAGCCATTAATTGATGATTAGATCCAAGGTTGTGATCCGTGGCTCAAAATAAAATGTTTTCTAATCAAAACGCAAAGTGGATTAAAAGAGTGAAAAAAAGAATGAAAAATAAAAACAATGTCCTCATACCCGACCTCAGACAGTCCTAAAAAGTTGCCAATACCTTGCAACGTGAGACAATTTCTCTGGCTGTGGTTGAAAGAGTGAAAAATTTTCTCCACATATTTACGGAGGACAAAGTGACTGAAGAGCCTCAAGTGAATGGAGAGATGCAGTGGAGAGACAAACGAAAACAAAGTTAATTGGCTGGAGAAATGCAGTAGGAAGGTAGGGAAAATCATTCCAGGATTTCTTACTGGAGGACAGCGAGGCAGTTTAGCAGTGCCAGGAAGGGAAAATCATTCCAGGATTTCTCCCTGGGATGTGTCCTGGAGGACAGCAAGGCACTTCAGCAGTGCCATGACCTGACTGAGATCCCAAGGGATGCCTCGGTGGAACTCGATCCACTAGTGATGGAGTCCAGGCTTTGGAAAACCTCAGACTGCTTTACATCAAGTTCTCCAGTGTTAGTCTGCACCCTTCCAGCACTCCCTGTATCCTGTACACTCTGCATTCCCAGGAAGCTGCAGCACACACAGGCCATGGGGAAAATTTACAGAAATTCCACTCTTGTGGACAACACTGGCAGCAGCAAAAATCCCAAAGAACTTGTGCCTCTTCTTGAGCAGAGGGTTATCAGTCCAAGATCTTGCAACAATACCCATCAAATCATTCTGCTTTCATTCAGATTAAAGGAAATTTTTATATATGTTTCTCTATATTTCATTGGGATGTGAAAAAACCTACTTATTGTTATTTCAGAGAAAAATAACTCGTACATCATATAAGCACTGCTGATGCTAATCAAGTCTTGCCTATAAATATCTCATAACATGTCCTGTCTAAATAAGAGCTGGCCCAGATTAATGAAAATCATGTTTTGAATATATTTTCTAACTGGAACACACCATAGTTCCTTCTCTGTTCAACTAAATGAATTTTAAACAATTTGGTTTCTGAGAAATTTAGGAATTCCTAAGAATTTGTGAAGTTTGTATAAACACCAGCTCTTATCATGGCAGATATTTATATTGCAAATGTGATTTATGAACTAATGAATGAAGTAGAAATAAGACACACGGTGCTAATCCTTTTATTATTTCTCAGTTACTGAGAATAATCAAACATAATCTCTGTTGCTCCAAGCAAGCCTGTGCCCGAACAGAATGTTCATGGAGCAGCTATCAGGCTGTAAATGTGTTATTTGAAAGAAATGAAAAAGAAAAAGGCATTTTTGTTCTTTCTATATTTGTTGTCAATGATGGGGGATAAAAGATTATTAAAACAGCAGCACTGATTTCGTACTCTGTAAAATTTCTTGGATCTAGCAGATGTTAAGCTGATCTTACCCATCTTCTTCAGCTTTTCTTCTATGATCTCTCAGACCCAGTTCTAACCTGGCAGCCTATACTGGATTTAGTAACATGAAAGACAAGTTAATTATTTCTACATTTTATGTATCATAAGAATATAAAAAATCATGGGTTTTTCTCCAACCCAACTTAATGATTTTTGTTTATAGGACTACACTATTACTATTTTTTTGCCATTTGAACGTCTCCCACAGTTCAGTGCTGGAAACAAACCCACCATTCCCACACGAGGGCCTTCAGGAGCTTTTGCAGTGTGTAACCTTCAACTTTAAAATCTTTGCACATCACTGTGTCTACTTTTTTGCAAAACAGGTATTGCCTGACAGTGTTTGGAATTCAAAAGTCCATTAGTCTTGAGTCCACAGACAGAAGCAGCTAGGAAGGTTATATTTTGGGGATTATTTGTCTTTCCAAGTTGCCCCTTTGGGTGCAGGGCACCAATGGAGCAGTGCAAACCTTGCAGCCTCCCCTGGGTGCCACTGTCTGTCATTAGGGGAGCTGAAGTGCTTTCCCTGGGGCTACAAAGCACCATTTTTAGATGCTAAAATTGACTGGTAGTGTAGCTTAAAACATGGTAAGTTGAAGAGTTCAGTGATAAATGTTCCCTAAATTGCTATCATTATGTAAAAGATATTACCCTTAATAGTCTGATGGTATACAATGAAGAGTTCAGAAATATCCTGCAATTAGGAGCTTAATTTCAGACTCTCATTACACCATAAGGTATTTCTTCAAACTTACTTTGGAATGGAATAGTTTCCTCAGAAACTGCCATGCCAAAAAAAACTTTAATGTCCAGACTCTGAAGATCATATTTGAAAGTAATTAAATAGTTTTAGGTTCCATTCAGTTGAGCAGGAGGCACCATGATGGAGTATCACCACTATTTAGAGATGCAATTAGGGGCTCTGTTATAGTTGTGACAGGCCAATGTAAATGTAATCACATACCAATTAGCAAGTAATTATCCTGTTGCTGCCTAGATTCATGCCTTGAGTTAGCAAGTACCCAGAACCTGAGTTCTTAAACAGAGGTACAATGATTTGATTTTATTAGATTCATACACCAAAAGAAATAATGGAATACTTTTATACAAAAATATACCTGAGCACTGCATTGCCACACTATGACAGATCGTAAATGGGGAAAGAAAATTACTATTAATAATGTTCAATATTAAAAATTAAAATTAACAGGCCGTGTTCTTCTAAGAGAAGCAAGACGGAACAAATCTGATCCATTAAAAATTTGAAATGTTAAATTATTTGTTGGAAGATTCTGTGCCCTCCCTTCCTTCCTCACTGGCAGTAACCTGGGAAGAGCTTTATTAAAATGGAGAGGAGAATCAAGCTGAGGAGAAGATGGTGCCTCATCAGTCTTGTGAGCTGCATTTATGATGCCAGCTTTAACCTCCCCAGTTCATATAGCTCAGGAGACACCTGCACCACAGTGGGCATTTTCTTTGGTGGGTACCAAAAAGCCATTTTATCTCAATCTAATGAAGCACTAACCAAAACCATTTTCCAGATTAGAGGAACAAACTGAAAGTTAAAATATTAAAGCTTATAATAAAATGCAAAGGAAAGAAACATATGGCTTGAGGGAACCTAAATTCAGCTTGCTGTCTGTCTGCTGTTGAAAATGAGTGATGGTCCAATCTGCTGCTTCTTTGCCAAGAGCTTTGGGTCATTTTGAAAATGATCTTCACTGCTGTAACAATGCCCACAAGTTCAAAAACTTAATCAAGATCAATATAAAAGCATTCCAGGTCACTTTCCTTGCTCCTGGGAGATATTTTTCTTTGTTTTCAGTGTTACTCCTTTGGGAATTGCTTTTTCTCGTATATCTATTTATTTCAATTTATTCCACTCTCAAAGAAAAAAATGATCTTCATCTGGAAAACTCTGGGATTGTTTTAAACAAAATTTAAATTTAAAGGTAAATCACATCTACGTCTGTTTTCTAGGTTATAGCACGTGTCTTATTTTTAATTTTTTTACTTCTCTCTCAAGTTTTGCAGCTAATTACACAGTGCAATTCAGCATCAACCCAGAGCTTTGAGTCCCAGGCTTTGGTATTTGTACAAGTGACAAAAAAATGCACTTGGCATCAAAAGTGAACATCAAAATTGTTCCAAAAAAAGTAAATCCAGTCTTGAAATGAGTCTCTAAGAAAGTTAAACTGTAGCAAACAGGGACAGTTAAACACAACACTGCTCCCAAAAATAAACCCCTGATACAAAACAATGACTGCTGTGGGCAGTGCCAACAGACCCCACTGTGTTCTCTCACACAAAATGTTGCATGGAGATGCTGATAAAGCCTTCCCTCAGATTTTATGAGTGAGGATACCTGTCATTTTTTATCATAATTCCACATAAATTTCCATTTAATTTTTAGATTTGCCTTGAAACGTTCAAAGACCATCCCACACTTCCAAGCTGGGTTAAGAAACTATTTATCCTTCACAAATTTGAGTGCTCTCACTTACAAAAGTGGAAGTTCAGCTGATGCCTTTCTTCAGTTTCTGATAATGTTTTGAAGTTTCAAATCTCTAAAACTCCCTATTTTTTCTACTTTTCCTCCCCCTATAGGTCACAACATGCTGAACCACGATATTCAACTTTATTATAATTCCTAAATTGGTGTTTACCACATTTATCCTCTCCATTTACTATGTTCCTCTATCCCTGCCCCTTGTCATAAATTTAGAGTTCATCATTAAGTTTGAAAAGCTCTTTTATTTAAATGATGAAATGAATTTGTGCCTTCCACAACAAAGAGTAGCAACACTCCCCCTTCTCTAACCATCTTTCAATAAGAATGGCCTCCAGTTTAACATCAAAATCAAAAGAAAATGGTTAATCAGCCCTGCTAATTAATTTTACTGATTTCTTAGAGTTCTTTGGGTGCATCAGTGGATTAGTTTGAAACAAGGTCATTAAGCTCCTGATCAATTAGAGCTGAATTGATTTTTCTGCAATTCAAAAGCAGCTTTCAAATTTGCTCCCTAAAAATTTTGATTTATTTTCTCACTGAAGGTAAGTGAGCCAGTTTCATGTTTTTCTTTGCCATGACATTCAGATGTAACAGCCTAAAGAATGGCCTGGAAAAGTGCTGCTTGAGGACTTCTTTCCAAGATCCAATTATTTTAATGGGAGTTTTAAAGAAATAATGCATTATTGCTCCAGCATAAGTAAATATATTTCTATGAAGTGTAAAATGTGCTCTGATTTCACTCTTCATTATTCCCACTTGGATTTCCATCAGTGAAGAATTCTCCATCCCTTTTTATGTTATTAATCAGCCAATAACCTACAAGGGAAGGTTAGTTAAGCCAAAGAAAGGCACAAAAGGTTCAGAGGAGTTTAGATTCCTGAATTCAAGCCTGAATGCAGCATCTAGGCCTGGGTAAGGTAATTTCTTCAGCCAACCAACATTTCTCATACTTGGATGCTTGAATAAATAGAAAGGGGAGCTCAGGAGGTTTTACAAAATCCAAGTCACTCACAGGCAGCTCTGCATCCTGAATAAATATATCAGGAAAGGAGGAGATCAAGAGAACAGTATCCATTTATTAATTTTTAAGCATGAGATCCAGTTTGGGAAACTACCAAATCTACAGAAGATGGGGAAAAGGTGAAGAGAAATTCTAATTCAGATTCCCACAGCTTCAGAGAGCTTGGCCTATTCCACCACCTGGAAAATGTTCTACTGTCCCACTGTGCTGCTGCTCTCCAGAATTGTCACTGCTCGGGGTTCACTTTGCCTCTGTCTCTGGAGTTCTTTCTTCTGGATTTTACATTAAAAGACAGGAGACACTGAGTTGTTCTTCTAATTTGATGTCTATTAATTCTTATCTAAGGCATGGAATGTGCCCTCTGGATATAAGGTGTGAAAGATGGCTGCAAGTTCTAACTTCCAAGGCCTTTTAAAGCCCAAACTATCCAATTATCAAATGCCAACTAATTTATTTTTACTTATAATCCAGTAACCATTCATCTACAAGCCTCATTGCGGAATTTTTACACCAATATCTAAAAACCTAGGTTTGTGAAGAAGAAAGGACAAAAAGAAGAAGAAACCAACACCCAAATCCTCCATCTTGTTACTAAATCCCATAAACCTAATTTTCTAAATCCCATAAACCTAATTTTCTATATCTCTACATATTTCACCCAGTGACATAACAAATTTCTTTTTAACTGCACAGCAACAACTTCAGTGCTATCATATAATAAAGGGAGTTTTTTCCAAGGTCTCAGATCAAATGCAGTGTGTCTCTGGGGGTCAAAATCAGAACTCAGGGCTCCAACACAGAATATATCCCAAGTTCCGTGGCCTGGTTACTCAGCAAGGCCAGGCTTAGGGTTTTAGGTGAGAAAAGCTGCTCAGGAATGAGCCCCAGCCACCCCCCGAGCTGCTCATTAATCAAGGTTATTTCTCCTTGTGTGACAATGTGGGGACAGTTACACCAAACATCACCAGCCTCGCTGTCCAGCAGGCTGAGGCTGAGAAATCCACTCGCAAACACAGTGTATTATTTATAAATACATGTGATTACGTGAAAAACATTAACACCCATTGAGCTACTTCTTGCTTGTTTAGAGCTGAAGTGATTTTGGCTGCCTAAACTTTTCTCATTTGTCCTTGTCCTTTTTCATAATTTTCCAATCAGAAATGAGGTTTGAAGCCTGATGTCCTTCCCTCTCATTGTCTTTCCTAAACAAAGAACCAATCACTTCAAACACGCTCGCTCTCCCTTGTTTTTATGGACAGAAAATGTTATTAATGACTGAACCCTAAATCCAATGTCCCCTCTTCTCTGTCCAAGAAAGAACTTCCACACTGCCAGGGCTTCCTGCCCCATGTTCAAGCATCTACTCTTGATGCTTAAAGATTCCTAATATTACCATTTTATTTCACATCACTTGGGTTTTGTACAAGCTGTCCTGATTTTGGGTGGGGTATTTTTGCCATTCCTCTCACTATTTAGCTCCTCTTGTAGCCAGAACCACTCACCACGGCCTGACCACAGTAGCTACAATTTTGTGGCACAAAATTCTTCCCAGAATTTGGTTGAAATCGGACCTTTATTGAACAAACAAATATAGACCCCTTCTTTTGTAATTACACAGAAAGGGAACCACTACTATAAATATTTTCATATGGATTTAAATAGCACTAATAATACTACAGATTCAGGCTGGACTGATGCTGCTTCCAACGCATTAAGGTAAAACTTTTTGGAATATTTAATATTCAGACTACTTCTTCCACTCCCTAAATAGATGCTATTGAGAAAAGCTGACCAAAAAAACCCTCAAAAAATAGTATGTCAGTTGTTCTAAAGGAGACTTTTACTTTAGACAAGAGCAAATCTTAATCCATTTCCATAAAATATCATGAATCCTCAGTGATTTTAGAAGATGACAGGGGAACAAATCTCCTCTAACTTTACTTGTTCGTCCTTGGAAAGGCGGTATAGAAGGATTACATTTGCATAGAATGTAGAAGGATCTATTCTACATTTGAATGGAATGTAGAAGGATTACAATTTGAATTTTATATATTAGCTAGGCAAAAATTCAGCCCCCTTGAACGCCTCGGAACCCCCTTGGAATCCCTTTGAGCTCCCTTTGAGCTCCCTTTAGCCCTCCAGGCAGAGTTGGCATTAACCCTCCCTTCCATCCCAACTTTCCCGTCCCAACAGAAAGTTTGGGACAAAATGTTGTTACACTTCATCCTCCAAAATGATCTCCTTCAGGCTTAGACAGGGTGAGGCTTCCGTGAGGAGCCAAACAGAAAATGTGTCATGAAATCCAAGACACCTTCTGGAATACTCTGAAAAAGGTCTGTCAGCCTGGTGCAGGAATTCAGAAACCTGAACCACAGATTCTTCAGGGGAGACAAAGAAAATGGGGAAATGCATCAAGCTCGCAGATTAGACACAAGCTGACAGATCACAGCCACACAAATTGAGTGCACTGGAGTGAAATCTTCCCCACAATGTCTCACCTCAGCTTTATTTTCATAGATCCTGGGATGCCATTTCACTTTCTGCACCTTCTCACAGCAGGCCTGTAATTCACTGGGTGCTTATTGCTCCTCCTTTTAACCTCACTCCTCTAAATACATCTGCTCTAGTCTTTGAAACTTTGCATAATATAAAAGTCTAAAATTATTTTTAAAAAGCAAAGATTTGTGTTTACCTGAAAGCCACGGAGGAAAACACAGCAGATACCAAAATTCAAATGACTGTGTGATTTGTGAGTTTCTATGGTTTTTTTATCTAGCTAAAAGCAATCAAAATCTTCTTCAACGTGGCTATCATTGCTCTCATGCTAATGACACCTTGACAAGTCAGGAGGAAAATGGAAAACATTGATTTCTGAAGGACTTTTCTGAATCTGCTGTCAACTAGCACTAGAATAAATTAACTTCTAATATTTTAATAAAGTGAAATAGTTTGTGATTCTTTCTCAACAGCTCATGACTCATCGCATGCAGGAGTACGAGAGCACAGCAGATGAACAGCTATTCTCAATATATTCCTTTATTCTGTGTTTATTCACTAAAAAAATGCTTAGGTGATGCAATTTACCAAGTGCAGGAGAAACCTTTCAGAAAATACAAAACATGCTTAAAGCAGACATTTCCAACCTTAGACCACCTTTAACATCCCTCTAAATGCAATTCTTTAGCTGAAAATTATGTATCTTTAAACAAAACTTGCATCACTGGAGATCATTTGGGGTTTCTTGGTCTCACCATGAACGGTAAATATTTTCAATTTTCAAGCTCCAAGGGTAATGGGAAAATGCTTCAATTATAATGGCTACAAAACAAACAAAACCACAAGAAAAATAAATTTTACTTAAACAATACTTAGAGTTAAGACATTCTAGATTTGAAGGAAGCAAAATAAAATAGCTGTACAAAAATTCTGCTCTACTTTATAGATCTTTTGAAGCAGTAAATGCATTTTGAAATTAAACACTACTCTGAAAGGAAAAAAAAAAAACACATAAAAACTCCACTGTAAATAGATTCTGGGTTTCCTGCAGGTGATTTTCCACATTTTTTTAGCTTTGTTAATACTACATTTTCAGTAACTCTTGTCAGTTTTAAAGCATTGTACTTTAATTCTATAAAATGCCATATGCACATAAGTATTAGAGATAAAGACATTTAGAAAATGTCTTTACATCTGAAGATCCTTGGCTGATTTTTAATGAGCTGTAATTATTTCCTCTATGCAAAAAAAGGAAACAATAAGCTCTTCTTCTTGCCTCAACAAAAGCCTCAGAAACATCCCAAAATGTGTTTCTCTCTCCAAGATCTAATGACAATGACAAAAATGAGACTTAAAGATAAACTTGTCCTTTGCAGAGGCAGAAAAATGTCACAAAGAAGCTTTTGGATAAGGGACTATTTAGGAATCACCTGTTCAAAATGGAGACAGAGCTGCAGAACCCAGATGCAAATTCACCCCTCTCGTGCTCTCAGGAGTTTGTTGTTTATTTCTAATACAAAAAGGAATAAGAAGCAAACCAGGAGATCAAGATCTTAATCTCTATGGCAAAACAGACACCTTCAAGTCATTAAACAAACCAGTTTATTATCAGCCACTTTTAAATATAAATAATAAACTTCCCTTCTTCCAATATCAGCTGAATATTATCTCATAAATTTGCCACTTTCATTCCTGACCTCATGCTACAGTTTCGGGTTCATGCAGACATGGTTTTGTTGAATCCATTTTCTATTAGGCTTCCCAGTACAATGATTTGGCTGTGTATGATTATACAGCTCTCTGAGAGTGCAGAAAATTACCAGTAATTTAGGGAGAAATTCCACAGCAAAGGCTGCCAGAATGTGCTCTTCAATTTAAAAAGATATTCCCAGAGCCTGCTTGGCTTTGCTGGCTGCAAGCACTGCTTGAGTCCACCACAGCCCAGTGCATCATTCCAATAAATATCATTTTATATCTGTGCTGTTCTCCCCCTCTCCAGTGAATTTAAATCGACTTGACGAAATCTTGCTCTTGCCACTGAATACATAACCCCACCATTCATTTAATTATACATACAGCAGCAGGAGAGGAAACCAGAGAATATGTTAGTACTGATGCATCGCTGTGTGTGAAACAGAAAAAAATATAAATACATTTATTAAACTGAGACACTATTCTGGGCTTGATTCACCGATTTTCTCCAAAACAGGGGGAGGAAATGATCCTCCCCGGGTGTATTTAAAGATTCTGTTGATATTTTTTTAACTACATCAATGATCAATGACCAGTGATCATCACTGGAATTGCAGCCAGACCTTCTGTACTAAATTCCACTTTAATTGCTATTCCATTTTCTGCTCCTTCAGTGCTACTTAGATCTAACATTTATTTCAGCCAGTCTACCATAACTTTCTCGCGTAATGTATAGAGAAAATTCTCATTACTTTGGACTGAAATCCACTTTTTGCTCCCCTTTTTCAACCAGACTCTTTTTACGGAACAGACAAACCCCAATGGCACGATTTTTCTACAGTCTCCTGTTTGTCAGCCCTGTTGATTATGATACACGGAGGGTGTTAGGGGTCAGGTCACAGCTCAATTAAGACATCAAGGGGCTTATTTCATGTGCCTGCACTTCCCTGCTGCTTCTAAACATTTTTGAAGAGTCACCAGTAGACCAAAGAAATAACCACTGCATGGTTCAACCAGGTATGGTCTGACCTTTCCCTGTCTGCTCATCATCCTTCAAAAGGCACAGGAGTAATGAAAAACCAAACCCCACAGCCTTAGCTGCAGGGCTCAAGACAAAGTGGGGCTTGCAGTGTGAAGGTGATAGTTTGATAAACCTGAAACTTAAGCCACAGTCACAGGTGGAGACAGAGCTGCACAACCAGCAGCACAAAATGACTTTCCTCTGGCCACACAAGGGTGCTGCAGGAAAAAGTAAATAGAGTTTTGGCACTTGATTTAAGTGAACAATTCCATTTAATTCCATCTTTCAAACTAACCAGTGTTTCTGGGCAGGTTGTGAAGGTGCAGGACTTTGAGCTCAGAAATGCTCCTTAGGCCTCAATGAAGAGCTCGTGAGCTGAGCTCCTGGAGCCCATCAGAGACCCTGCTCCCAGGAGCAGGGGCTGGTAACGAGCTCCTGTTTCCCAACAAACAGCCTTGGAAATTTGCCTGAATAACAGCCCCGGGGAACTACGTTTTTGTTATCAAACCAGCAAAGAAAGTTACTCCCAACTCACGGCCAGCATGGAAAATTCCCAGGACTGAAGCCCACTCTTTTGTGATCCTGCAAACAGCAGTTCTAAATGAGACCCTCTGAGCTCTCCTGGACTGCCACAGGTTGTGATCTTTTCTCTCAGAATAATAAACGCTGATACATAAGACAGGATTATTGTTCTGCATTTTACTACTTGTTGAAGTCAAAATAAAGGGCAAGATTATGATAGATACATGAAAATCTGAAAATGAAGAAGAACCTTAATTCTCAGTCCACATGGTGTCCCAAAAACAGGAACTGTATCGGAATAGTCTGACCTTCCCTCTGAAGGAAAGGGAGAACCAGTGCATTCACAGATGACCATGAGAGAGAGAGAGAGCTGCATGATATTCATGCTTTGAAACTAATTAATGGGTCAATTCAAAAGCAAAAAGGGCCACACCAACACCAAGCATATTCTTTATGGAAAGATTGACCCCAGGATTCGTTTTTGTTTGTTTGTCTATTTGTTTTGCAAGATCTAGATTAAGGTGTAGTAAAAGATATTACATTAACATACACATATAAACCCCTCAGCAGATTTGTCACGGATAGCACCACTCAAATACTGTAGAGAAAAAGTTAAAACAATATTTATCCTCTGTGTGAGAAGCACTTTCATAGGAGACTCCCAGCTCGGTTCACTCTGGATATCGCTGACTCACGTGCTCTTTCCTGCTAGAAGACACAGGAGAGATAAATAAATAAATAGGGCTGCCTCCAAATGACTGCTCTCTTCCTTAGCCTCATTTTCCCCCCAACATATCCTCTTTGTATATTCTTAGGTGTGTTCAGGTATGGTTTGACATTAGTAGGTGGTTTCTACACAGACTTTTTCTGCAGCATGACTGCACAAGCACTAGGAAATAGTGACAAACTCAACATTTTGGTGGCCTGGGCTTCCTTTTCTACCCTGATATTTTGGGGTTAAAGATGACTTTCCAATGTCACAGCAGGGGGACAGTATTTGACTGCCTGGTGGCAATGGCAGTAAGTGTTGGATGCAGCTTTCAGCTTGTCAGAGCACTTCAGTTCTGTCATGTTGAATTTGTAATAATGGCTCTGCAGTGCTTTCTGTGACCTACACAGCCAATGACCTCTGGTCAGCATCAGGCACCTCGTTTAGTTAGGGCAGACAGCAAAATTTGCTTCTCTGCTTGTTTCTTTGACTTTTTTCTAACCATGATTTCAGATGACTTCCAAAAGCAGGACAGAAGTTGGGCTGGCAAACTTCCCCAGCCCTCTGCTCGTGCAGGAACTTCCCAAAGACAGTTGTTACGGGGAAAGTTTTTCTCCCCAGCTCTGAAGTGTTAGAAATGACTTTACAAAGCTTTGTGTTCCAGTGTTCCTGCTTTTCTCCTCTAGATGGAAGTTAACTATAATTCTGATTTGCAGGGCTTGCAGGGAGCTGGGCTGTTACATGTTATGGTCTATGCACCACAAGAAACAATCCTGTAAAGAGAACTCTGAAAATTCTCCAGCCTCCCTCTTCCTCCTCCTATTCCATTTCTCAGGAGGTGTGGTTGCTTTTAAATGTACTCAGGAAAACACAGAACCAATTGATTTTATGTTGCACAAAACAGGATTAATTGATTTGCTGCAAGCCACATTTGCTTGCCAAACTTTTCAAGGTTGTTTTGCCTTATTAAATGTATTATATTTTTTCTTTTTGACAGAACACAAAACAAATTGTAAAATAACAGCTGGGTGGACAGGAAAACAAATACTTTGTTACAGGAAGGCAGAGAATTGGAAGCAGAACAGTTCAGCTTAAAACTACATTCTTTGGGATTTTTTCACAAGGCCTCTTTCAATCTAAAAAATAAACTCATCCACTTATATCAATCTTCCTGAGATCTCATATACATACTTGCAAGGTATATTTCAATCCATTTTCTATACAACCAAGAGATTATATCTTCTATATTACACAGTTTTATTGCCAAAAAATTGCCTGTTCCTATTGGTTGGTTTAACTGCAAAACTGTTTTGATTTTCATAAATTGGATGTAATATTATGCTTAACACAACGTGACAATGTAGGACTGAAAACTCTCATTATATTAATCAGAATACACCAGGAGAGTTTATAACCCAGTCCTTTACAGCCTTCTTCTGTCCTGACACAATCCCAGTTCTCAAAAACATGTTCCAAAATCCTGAATCACTAACAAGTATTTATCTGCAATCCTGTCTGAGCTCTGTAGCACCTTGGGTTTAATTGCCTGATTTTAAAGGATTTAAGGCAAATTATAACCAGGACTGAGCAGATTCTGGAATCAGCTTCCAACAAGCAGTTGACTCTGTTGGAAATTTGGTTTCTTTAGGAAATATTTTTGTCAAGAGGCTTTGTTTTTGGGTACAATAACCAATACTAGCAGTCACTGCTCAGGTACCACAATAAATTTCCCACGGCATGAACTTTATGGAATACTTTTCAAGCTGATTCAATAACAATTCTTTCTCACCTGCTTAAGTCTCATACAACATTAAAAAAAAAATTAGGTGAGAAGCATTTTGATTGTTATCATTGACTTAGAGAGATTTAACCCTTTATGGATCATTAGGAACACAAGACAATTATCAGTTTTCTTCATCCTCCAGTGCAGGTAGTTATGACTGAACACCACCGAGGTGGCACTGTGGGGTTTGGATGTGCAGTGACTGCTGCATTTGGCTCTTCAGATAGAGGAAGCCTCAGCAGAAGGTTGTGAGAATACAGAAAAACTAACTGAAAAAAGGAGGCAGTAAACTTGAAACAGCAAGAGATGGCTATCAATTATTTTAAAAGAAAATTATGAAAGCTTGGAAAAGAGTGATTTCCTTCTTAAGCTTTGCCTTTCATCTCTACTGCTTCTGTGACTTGCTTAAACTTCCCTTGACTTGCCTAAGCCTCCCTTGCCTTGCCCTGCCCTTTTCTGCCCAGGAGAGATGAATTTTGTTTCTTTATTCTTTTCTAACCACTCTTTAGACCCACGGACTATCCCTACGTAGAACACCAACACACCTCAAGCAGCCTAGAACATGGGAAATGTCTTTTCATGGAGGTTCCTGAAAGTGAAGCACTTCCAGGGTAGGTTATTTACTACTCAGGACTCACTTCTACCCTGCTGTGAACAGGATCAGCTCCCAGCTATCCACCCTTGCCATATACACAAAGAGTTAATCAGCTGCAAAATCGATGTCCTTGGTCCTCCTGCATTAACAGGTGTGACCTGCACAGATCACTGAACTGAGGGAGTGAATCTCCAGCCTCCTCAAACACAATTATGATGCCTAAAGAGGCCAACCTAGAAACAGAGACTGGACGGGAGTAAGGGAATAAAGGTGGATATTTATTTGAAAGGCCTTCAGAGGCACACCCTGGGCAGGCCAAAGGCTGCACCCAAGATGGACCCCGAGTCACGAGTTCTTCACACTTTTATAGCTTTGCTCCATTTGCATCTCAACCCAATTTCACCAATGAAACTTTAGCTAATGATGGAATTTGCCCTCAGCTTGCCCCCCTTCTCAAGATGCTGGGTTACACATTTTGGGCCTAGGCCGGGCTGGGTGTCCTTGGAGAGCAGCCTGGAGAGGCTTTGTTCTGTCTGTCTCAGCATGAGAGAGCAGCAGCTCCCAGGCTGCAGGACACTGCAGAGTTACACACTGGGAATGCAGGATTTGAAAAATATAAAAGCTAAAACATAAGGTATCAATTATGTCCATGCCTTGCAAATCAGCTATCCAAATGATCAATCCTTAGTTGTTCTAAAAATCAGTGACAATGTAACACTGGAGAATAACTAAGAATTAAGAATGACACAAATGAAAATCAGTCCCGGCATCCCTCAGTAAATATCCATTGGTCAGGCAGATCTATTGCACTGTAGACATCAAGGTAAAATTTGGAATAAAGTTGTTGTTTTATAAAATCATCAAAATACTGAAACTCACAGTTGAAAATGTTATATTCTGCTCCATAAGTATTGCCTCTATTCTTAAAATATATTTGCATGCATTTTAGAAGGGGTGGATAAAAAAGACAGATTTTAAAACAAAGCAATGTCCTCATTTTCATTTTAAATCAAATATTTGTGTTGATGTCTAAGATGCTTGGCTGTCTTTTAAGTATCACCTTTTTGTGGTAAAAAATAAAGGAACTTGTACACATCCATCTTCTTTTGATGCAATATTGTTTGGAATGGTCTCTATACTGAGTCTCATGAGACCCCATCTGGAATGCTGTGAACAGTTGTGGTGTCCCAACATAAGAAGGACCTGGAACTGTTGGAGAGAGCCCAGAGGAGGCCACGGAGGTGCTGAGGGGACTGGAGCCTCTCCCCTGGAGCCAGGCTGGGAGAGCTGGGGCTGCTCAGCCTGGAGAGGAGAAGGGTGTGTGGAGACCTCACAGCTCCTTCCAGGGGCTGCAGGGAACCCAGAGAGGGACAATTCCTCAGGGACTGGAGGGACAGGAGCCAGGGAATGGCTTCCCAGTGCCAGAGGGCAGGGCTGGATGGGATCTTGGGAAGGAATTGTTCCCTGGGAGGGTGGGGAGGCCCTGGCACAGGGTGCCCAGAGAAGCTGTGGCTGCCCCTGGATCCCTGGCAGTGCCCAAGGCCAGGTTGGACATTGGGGCTTGGAGCAGCCTGGGACAGTGGAAGGTGTCCCTGCCCATGCCAGGGGTGGGATGGGATGAGTTTTAAGGTCCCTCCCAACCCAACCCAATCCATGATTCTGTGATCTTTGGAACACAGCAGTAAAAGCAGTATTTCTTTAATAATTTGCTGTCATGATGGGAAGATGTTCAGCTTTCTGATTAAACATTGTCTAAATCCAAAGTCAATACAACCACATGCTCAAGGCAGGACAGCTGAATACCATTGCATCATGAAAATGCACATTCTTTGGGAAGAACTAGTGAAAGCTAAAAGGGTTTGAAATAGTGAGGAAGGAATTGTTAAAAGGATTTCTACAAAAAATTCATAGCTGTATTTACACATGCAGTAACACACTCTGGTTTGTCAGAAGCAAACCATCAGTTTAGGTTTTGGGGGGTTTTATGGAGAATATATAATGGCATTGGCACATTTCCCAGAAAGTTTTTAGGACCTGAAAGCAGAGACATTAAAAAGGAATCTTGGGACTTTGTTGATTAATCATAAAACACTTTAGGAATTATGTTTCTGCAAGATGATAAACCAGTGGTATATTTAAGGGCTGAGTGAAGCCCCAGAATCTGTGTTCAGGCTGAAAAGGAAGTGGTGAAAACTTTTGAGTACTTTCATGAATACAGAAAAGGCAAAATTGGTCAGTAAAGAAACATCCTACAAATCACTGGAAGCTCCATTATAGAATCCACTGTGCAAAACACCCCCTACACATCAAGAGGGGATGGCAAACTGCAGGAGCGTTTGTCAGGTGTGAAATACTTCCCCAGTGAACAACTTCATGGAGTGGACACGTTTCCAAGAGCACCAATAAACCCCGGAATGAAGGATATATAGAGTTTTTGAACAAGTATATATATAAAAAATACACTCTTTCCTCCTAAAACATGATAAAATGATATAAGGTTGCAGCCATTCCAGTGGGCAAGTTGATCCTGATAAACTGAAGGAGCAGACATAAACCAGCAAGGTACAACATAATATGGAAAAGTGTGAGGGATCCCATTTAGGTAGAAATAATCTGCTGCAGAACACCAGGAACAAGTGGTTAAGCAGCATGAATAAAAAGTGGGTTTGCAGCAATCCATGAACTAAATGAAAATCAGAATTATCCCTTTATTTCTTTTGTTAATAGGTTGATATCTTACTAGATCGGTAAGATTTGATGCAAGTCTATTGAAACAATCTTTTTACTTTGTTCAGCACTCTCACCATCCTCTGAAAAGAATCAGCTGGAACAGATCTAGAGGAGACAGAGTGGTTGGAGTGTTAATTATTATTAACAAATAATAATTTGTTAATCCTAGGGAAGAACTGAAATAATAGCCCTGTTAATGCAGAGAAGTAAATACTGAAAATCAGACATTAAGAAAATCTAGATTCTAAGACAGCTGAAAAAAAAAATATAAAATTGAGGTTTGGATTTCAGAGAAGTTGCAATGCTCAGAAATTACAATAAAGAAGAATAAAAGTGTACATTAGGGAAAAAATCATAACTGAATGAATCAATAACTGAATATTGGTAAAATTGTTCATCTGTGAAGGTGTGGAATCCTTAAAAAAAAACCCCAAACGAACAAGCAAATGAAAGTTGCTAAAAAATACACCATTTTGCGAAAGAAACACATGCCAGAGCTATAAATATTAGTATTGAACAAAGGAACTGACCTAATCACCTTCGGTTTGTTGCCAATATTTTATTTTTTAAATAATTTTGTGGCTCTAAAAGAGTGAAAAATCCTCTTAAACTGTTGAAATCTACGATTGTTTGGATGATGGTGATGTGACCAGTACACACGTCCTGGTTTACTCAAAAAAACCCCAAGACTTAAGGGATGACAGAAGCTGAAACATCACAGTTTTCCCGATAATTCCACTTTATCTAATGAATTTAAATGCTAATTTAACTGGTGCACAACTTGTCTAAATGAGGCAAAAATCAGATTTATCTTCCTCATGTTTCTGAGGGAGATTTTTAATCTGCTCAATAGAAGTCTCCTGATACGATAAAGCAAACAGGCAATCCCTGCTGTAACACTGACACAGAAGGAAAAATGGGCATTTTATGAGTTATGCTCGTGACATCCAAATATGGTACACAGGAGGATTTTTATCCCAAAGTCTTAAAAATTGGCTGAAATCTAGATCCAGGAAGAAAAGGGATTGTCTGTGCAGAGACTGACGTGAAAAACATTGATATCATCTGGGTGTTCTGTCACACACAAAGATGCAAGAGTCACTCAACAGGAATTGCTTGAAATATCTGTTTAAAAAATAGGTAAATGCTTCCTTGGTAGCTGAATGTACAGTAAAAAGAAGAAAATATATTTTTTTATGTCAGTTTAAAAGAAATGCATGTCATACTGTCTTCAGTCCTTCATACAGAATGCTGTCCATTTTCTAGATGTGCCTCCCAATCTAATGTCTTTAGAAGTAAAAAGAAGGGAGATTATTCTTTTTTTAGCCTTAATTTCACCTCAAGGCAGGTGAACTAAAAATTCAAACGTAATTTAATATTGGCTGATACCAGTAGAATCTGACAGAGATCTGTCCTATTTAATCTCTTCCAGTTCAGGGAACGACAAACATATTTTTTCAGAATCCAGTTTATTCTCCAGGATGCTGTGAGCTCTGTTTCAAAATATGCAGTGCACTTGCCTTCTGCTTGTAAATCCTAAAGGATCTGCATGTTCCAGACACATTGTGGCAATCTAGGAATTACTAATACAACCATGCATGTATGCCCAAACAAGCAGAAGAGTGGGGAACTCAAATTAGGCAAATAAATACTACCCAGAATTGCACTGCGTTGCCATTTGTCCCCTTAAAAGCAAAGCCAAGCCAATAAATATTTTTGTTGGGCAAACCATCAGCTGTGAGCTGGAAGAGACAGGTCACTTGGAGCTGGAGTCAGGTGTGCTCTCCTCACCAGTGCAAGGGTGTTTTTCCAAATCATTTCAACATTTTTCTTCCACCCGAATGAGACCACAGTTACAAAATCTGCTGTTTAATTCCCTTCTGATTTCATCCAGCTTCGGCACACATTGTCTCAAGATGTGAAATCATAAACTGGGGATGCATTTCAATTAAAGTCCTTAAGTTCTCCTTTCTGGCTGGGAAACCTGGCTTTTGGAGCTGGAAAGAGGAACTGGCTGTTGGCCAGGGAAAGGAAAAAGGGATGTGTGCTGCTGGTGCTGATCACTGAGGTTTGATTTCTAATCTCTGCCATGGCCCAAGTACTGCCCAATTCTAAGCCAGGCTTAAGGACACGAACAGACAGCCCCTGGACGTGGCTGGTTGTAGCTGTCACCTCATCTTGGCACACTCAGCCTTTTCCCCTTGATAATCCCAGACAGAGATTAACATCCAAAGTAAAAATAACTTGGCCAACGCCAAGGTCCCTGAAGCCAGAGAGGAGCAGGTGATCCCACAGAAGTCAGCTGGTTTCTGCTCTTCCTCATGTGTAAGGTGACCAGAGATATCAGCCTTCAGCATCCTGGTGGAGCTTTGCAGCAAGAGCTGTCTGCAGAGCTGCTTTATGCTCTGTGAGGCTGCTCAACACTAATAAAAACTTAATGTTTTAATGGTTAATACATCTGCTCATCTCTTTTTAGCTTAGGAGTGAAACAGAGTATATGATTTGAGTCACTAAATACTCAGTCAGTTTGTGCTTTATACATTCCCCCCTCTCTTTAGATGTCAAAGTCATGAAGAAATACAGATTTTGAACTTTTTTACATTTCACTGTAACTGGGATTTGAACTGCAGATTCCTGTTGGGATGGGGCAGTCAGCATAAATAGTCCACCTTGCCATATTTCTCTGTACTCTTTCTCTTCCTTTATTTTGGCATAAGGTTGAAAAAATGTACCAGCAAAATTATTTCTTCATAACAGTGTAGCAATACAAACAGAATATTCCATTCCTTTTAGACGTACAGCTGCTGGAAGCTTTATTAGCTGTAAGATAATTTATTCTCCTCTTTCCTAATAAAAGACATACAAAAATAATGACATTTTAAAGCACCTGAGCATTTCCTCTCCAACACAGTCATTTGGGGGTGGCTCTGCACTCATCTATTTCATTTTGATGTGACAAGAAAAGAGAAATTGTAAATGATGGGAAGACGGAAACAAAGATTTGTTGCAATTTAATTTCTTAAGCTACTCCAGATAGATCACCAAGGGCACATCTGTCTGAACACAGCACTTTAATCTGCGTGCACAAGTGGGAACAAATTTTAGTTTCACAGGTGGTTGATATTCTATATGCATTTTCTATAAATTCATCAAATCCCTCTTATAAATCAAAAGAAACTTTTTATGTTGCTGGAAATACGTAATTAAAAAATAGATGATGTGGGGAAAAGATGACTGGATTGTGAAAGAGACAAGTGTTACAGGCTAAATGTAAAAATCTCACAAATAAACAACCTCAGCTGTTTGTTCAAATCATTTTCAATAATCCAAACAGAGTTTTAAGACAACAATATTTTACATAAGTTATTCCAATTTCAAATATGTTCAGTAAGAACAAACAGAACAATTCCAGTCTTAAGTGAATGAACAATTAGTCTTGTGACAGGTACTGCATTTGATAACCATTGGGTTGCATCTCTGATGGAGTTAGACTCTGAACAGCACAGAAATAAAATCAACTCAATCCAATAATTTTTCTTTGCCTCTTTCTATATATGTGAAGTGCCTCTTTGCTTGGCACAGGTGGGGAAATGCATGAGCCATCTGTATTAAAGATATTTGAAGGAGGAATTCAGAACTCTGGGAGGCTTGTTTGGGTTATTAGCCTTCATATAAAATATGAGATTTTATGAAGGGGGAAAAAAAAAAACCTCATAAACCTGCATTGTTCTTGGGGCAATGTAGTGTCATCATCTGTGTTCTCTGTAGTGGTTACCCCTCCAATTATTACAAATTTCTATGAAAAGAGGATTTTCTGTGAACTGTCGAAGGTGTCAGTATTGCACAGTGATGGACATGGCCCCAGTAACTGGAATTTGTGGTTTTGTTATGTCTTTCTCCACATCTTTTCCCTTTAGCTCCTAAAACGTCTGAATGTACTTTCACTTGTGTCGTGAGTTTGTTAACCAACATTTACCAACTTTACGTTGTCAGCTACTTTCCACAAGTCAGTTCATGCCATTAGCCAAATTGGTATGTTTTTTTCTCCCTCCCTTTTTAATTTCAGAAAAAAGATGCCCAAGGATGACACCTTGCTTTAACAGGTGATGTTCTTCCTCTCCCTGCTGGACAAATTTTAGTCCCTGCGCCACTTAAATCCGCAATCAGCAGCAATCACAGCAACGTGGCTGATTCAAAGCAGCAGCACAGAACAGGCTACAAGATGTCAGTGTTTTCTGTCAGAGTATTCTGTGCAGCACAGTATAAATCTGCAAGAAGAAATTGTCCCCTGTAAAGGACAGATCTGGTAGAGCAGCACTGTCAAAATCTTTCTGTCCTGCTGGTTAAATCCATTTCATTTGGAATGATGTCCAGGACCTTTTTTATGAGATATGCCTTAACAGATTGTAACAGCAATTGCTAGTTCAGTGGCCATCCCAGCTGACTGAAGGACGAAGGCAAGACAACCTCTCAGAGCACAAGAGCTGTAAGTGAGCAGAAAAAACCCTCCAGCTATTTTGCTTTGGTTTTTTTTGGTTTTTTTTTTCCCCTTCAGTTTCCAGTTTGGAGCTCTTTTCTGCCTGAAAGCTTTAAAAATGCACAGGTAAATAGTGCAAATTAGAGTTTAACATGGTTTCTCCTTGTTGCTGAGGTTTACATTCCAGAATCTCGTCGATACAAACCCACAGTCTTTGGTAATTGGTGTTCCATCAATTACCAGAAGGAATTTCTCCTCTGGGGATTTACCAGAGTGCAGCAAACCGTGGAAGGGGGCAAAAAGAGAGAAAGGCAGGGAAAATGTTAAAGTTGGACAAATAAAGTGATTCTGCCTGAAAGTGAAATTCCTGGTGACACTGTGAGTTCTGTGAGTATTGCTGTGAAAGGGGTCATGAGGAGCTGCAGCAGCCTGAGGAGAGCGTGGCCCTGCCCTTGGCTGAGGGAGAGCTGGTGGAAGGGATGATGCTCTCTGCTCCTCACCATGACTCAGGGATAATTCCCCTCTGCAGAGAGCAGGAAAGGGAAACAACAGTCCCAACCCACTCCTAATTGGAGCAAGAACCAACTCAGGATGAACAAGACTTTTTTCCCTGGGCAGGTGATCAATGGAGAGCCCGAGGCACCAACTCGAGTGTGGTTTTATGGGTTTGTCAGAAGGAAAACACAAACACAGCTCCCCAAACCCACAGCCAGCCCTGTTACCCACTGCCATGAGCAGGCTGTGGTTTGATTGTAAGGAATCAGGCATTCCCAAACTATGCTAAAATATACAAATATATGCTCCTTTTGTGTGTGCTTATCAATTGCACTGTGCTGGGGATATCAACAGCACAGGAACCCAGGAGTGAGAAATTGCACTGTAAAACCACTGACAGCACAACCTGATCCACAAGGAGAAAAAATGTTATAAATCTATCAATTAGAACATCTGCAAATGATGTATTTTTTAACAAAATCACAGCATCATTAAGGTTGGGAAAGCCCTCCAAGCCCATCAAATCCAACCTGTGACAATCCCCACCTTGTCACCCATCCCAGGGCACTCGTTCTGTGACTGGGAAAACTGGGCCCAAATCACACAATCAGCTGGACTCTCCTGAGATCCCTTCCAACACCTTGGGTAGCCTTTTTCCCTGTAAATTTATTTTTCCTAGTAACTTTGCTACTTAATTTAGCAGTCTGTGCTCGGCTCTCCAAAATTATGAGTGAATTTTACTTTTATTTGCCTTTTTTTCACTTCTCATGTGTGCAAGAACCTGCATGTCCATAACACATTAAACTGCCATGAGGCAGAGCCACACAACTGAAATTGGAAGCTTAATCCGCAGAAGGAAAATAGTTCTGTTTGTGATAAAACTCCCAGAAGGGGAGCCCAGCTATCCCCACCCTTTCTGTGTTTCTCTTGATTTGAAAAACTGCAGCAGTACTCCCAAAGCTTTAATTCTAACATTTGCTTCATCTGCTTTTGTCTTGGGGTGCTTTAAAGAAATGTATCTCCTCACACAAAAAAAAAAAAAAGGCTTCCATGGCCTACAGAAAAAATGGTCATCAGACGCCTGTGTAGCAAAGAATGGGAAGCAAATTCATCTTTTTAGGGGTAAATTTTTTGGCAGGTGGGAGAATGTATAAAGAGAAAGATGACCACAACCCCATATCTTTTGAGAATATTTTTGGCATTGAGCGTATTTGTTTCAAAAAAATCACAAGTAGCTCTGCTACAACAAAATTGGTAAATATTTAAAAAAATTTTTAAAAAATAAAAAATAATTACTTTGATTTTCACTGTAGTAGGACCTTGGAGTTTTAATTTTGTTGAAAACTGTCAAAAAAATCATAAAAATAATTACAAAGTTTGTATCTCTTTTAAATTGCAAATATTACCCCACCTGAAAGCTTTCAGTGAGGTGCAAAGTGTATTTTGTTGAAGTTCTTGCGTGGCAGACAGCTTTCCTGAGGCTGAAAGGAAGGGAAATGATCCAGACAAGCTGCTGCTGTTAATGAGGCAGCCCCAGGTTTGCAGAGGGCTTTTCAGTGAGGCTGTTCCTGCCCAGGACATTTCCCTGTCATTAACAACCACATCATCCCCCCTGTGATTGGAGGTGGGAGCATTGGGAATGATGCTGCAAATTCATCACCAGAACACTGCAATTGCACAGCACACACTGAAAATAGTCATTGTTTGACCTTGGCTGTGTTATATATTCATTTAACCCCAAAATTCTAAGCTGTTTTGGTATGTTCTTGCATTGGTTTAAGCTCTGGGTTTCTTTAAAAACCTCCAGGTTTCATTTAATTCAAGTTAATTAGAACTTTAAGAAAATTTAATGAGGTTGTAATTAAACATGTTAGAATATCTTCTGGAGTGAACTTCTCATGTTCAGTTCTACAAGTTAATAACCACCTTAATTAGAATGACATCCTTATTTTTAGTTTTGGATTTAAAAGTACACTGATCTGCCTGAAATAATTGTCTGTTCTGACACAAGCCTCTTGCCAAGATCCTATTTCCCCCAAATTAGCCACTTTCCATGGTCATCATTTGTTTCTTCAATACATTAATACTGCACAACGTGCTAAAAATATCAGCTGGTACAATGCTGTATTTAAAATTCCAGATGAACCCACGTTCTGAGGTTATTGTGGCTGCTCCCTCTGAAACTTCTGTGAGAATTATTCAATTACTTTTTGTTCAGGAGAAAAAGAACGACTAATAAGTATTTAGGGGACTAAAAGCAAACAAAGTAGTAAAGAGACCATCTTTCTGTATTTAAAAATACATTAAAATGGAGTCAAGTAACAACCCTTACCTCCCATACCTACAGTTACTGCTGATTTATGATTTATGACTCACTGCTGACCTTGCATTGTGCAAACATTTAGCTCCAAGCCATATTAGCCAACCAAATGTCCTCAAAAGGATTTTTTAATATGCTGTATGGAAAACGAGGGCAAGGGTTGCCTCACCAGTTTTTTAATCTCCAAAAAATTAATTATTGACAACACTGAAAAAAACGCCACTACCTGGACTGAAAGGTTGATCCAGCTCTATCATACTGAAGTGTTGCTTTCCCCTTATACTTGAAATATAGGTATTTCTATTTTATATTAAAATATTAATAAATTAAAATATACATTTAATTTATACTAAGCTT
>VWZT01014173.1:246840-259744 GCA_013397055.1 Pachycephala philippinensis | reverse complement strand
TAATTTATACTAAGCTTAATTAATTAATTAATTAATACACCACAATAAAGATTCCCTCTCTTCACAGATATTTACTCAGATGTGTGCACTGATTCTGCTGTTTTGATAAAAGCAGCTGGGCATAACATTCCCCCGTGATGAAGAATTTTAATAAGGACTTTTCCATTGTCTCCCTCATCCACATTCTCATAACTCTTAATGTAGATCGTGATCATGCACTGGTTTCTCAAGGAAGCTTCTCATATTCAGACAAACTTTAGATAGGCAAAAATGAGAACAATTTGTCCCATTTTTATTTGTGATCACCCCATGGCCATTGAGTGATGCCCAGAACAAGGTCAATTCCACCAGCCAGCTCCCTGCAAAACAAACTGGATTTACATTTAATATAAGCTGAAAAAAGCCCAAGTGATTAGTCCATGTTAGAGGTAAGTTGAACTGACTTTTTCCTCAGACAAATGCAAAAAGCAGTACAGAACTGATTAGGAATAATTATCACTGGACTAGAGGTTTTCTTTTGTCAGGAATAAAAACTGATGGTTTTGTTTCCTCCAAGAAACTGATTTCAGAAAGAGATCCAAAGCTCTTTGCCTCCTCTTTCCCTGGACAAGGATGGTAGGATACTCATTTCCCACCAAAAGCTAACCAGAATGGGATCTCCTGTCATCAGCCGCTCAAGGAGGAGTCAGAATTCCTGAGAATGGAGCTGTTCTACTTCCCAAAATTGCTGCCAGAAGGAAGTGTAGGGGAGGATTTCCTCTTTCCTTATGCCTGGGGAACAGAAGGGCTCAGTTCGGGAGGCACTCGTCATCTGGAAACATGGAGTGGCAGAAGCTGCAGCGAGACGTGCTACGAGGGAAAACAACCCGCTGGCACTTCCAGATGGTGCCTCTCCCTCAGATCCATCCCCACGTCCCAGGGACAGCAAACAGGGACAAACGGGAGCCTGGGAGCGAGGGAGGAGCAGCACGGGCACAAACAGAAGGGGAAAAAAGGGAGTGCCACGAGAGACAAATGACCTTTCCCACCGTGGAGGACAAGAAATGCTGAGCGTTAGGAAGTGAACAGACTTAGGCCCTGTTTTAGGCAGGAATTCAACAAGGCAGGATTTATTCAATCCTTTCCCTCTGAGTGAAATTTACTTCTCTCTGTTCCAAAGCCCAGGCAAGTGTGTAGGAGAGAGCCCCTTCTCCACTCCATAATCCACACGGTATCTTAGCAAATGTTATAGATCTGAGGGCTGAAAGAGCAGCTACTGTTCCCCTAACCCCTGGATTTCACTCCATACATAGAGCACGCTTCCAACAGATGCTGGCTTTACATAGCAAAGGGTCTTGCATGGACTTCTCAGCAGAGCAGATGGTTTAATTTCACAATATCCAGAAAGAGTCCATTTCTTAACTCTTTGGTGGGCATCTGACATGAATTTCCATCTTAAACCCCCTTGTCAGCGCTGAGAGTTGTGTAAGTGAACTCAATCTTTGTTGTCAAATGGGTATTTCTGCCCCTAACTTGCAGAAGCCATATTAATATCAACTCCAAGTGGATTAGAGTGGGAAAAGTCACCTTCCAGCATCAAAGTACAAAGCTGAAGTACTGTGCCGTTTGTGCCTCACATAATGCTTATTTCAATTTTATTATTATTATGTTTTATCTGTGAGTAGCTCATTGCCACTTATCTCTGGCCCTGTCTTCAAGAACTGCAAATGAAAACACCAAGCAGGTGCTGTGAAGAGAATACCCCTACAAGACAACGTGCTTTGGATTCATCCTGCAAGCAATTCAGAGTGTTTCTTAACTCCAATCCATTTCCACTTTGACCATTACATGCATTGCTATTATCATGTGTTATGAACCCTCCCGGAGAATCAAGACATTAAAAAACAGCTTAAAAGCCCTACACATCAAGAGTTTGTTCTGCAGGGGGAAAACCTGAGGCATCTTTGCAGCAGCTGAGTAATATGACAGATTTCATAAGTGGTGCTGGTGAAATACAGCGGTCTGATTGCTCTGGCATCAGCAGAGATTGGCGCTGGGCTTAACGGTCTCAGACAACAACTGTGCATGACACTCGCTCTGCACTGAATTCTGCAGCTAAAATACATTATTATTGATGTCTTCCAGCCCTCACTTTATGAGCTTTTCTTAATATGTGGGTGTATTTTACAGACAGGGGAGACTGATTAGGAAGGAGCACATTTGCTGCAGTCGAGAGATTTCCCGATGTCCGCTAACGTTTGTTTTCATTAAGGCAAAGTTGCTGGGTGTGTTGAACAACCTGCTATTTATCACCAAGTGGACAGAAGAACCCCTGCTTAAATATGAATTTAGGCAAAATGTTAACTGCAAGAAGGGAAAAAGAAAGTAATTATCTCAACTGGAAACGCTGTATCCCTGCACACACACAGCCCCCACCCTTGAGGACAAAAGAACTTTCACACATCTGCCTTTTTTCCTTCTCATTTTGCATGCTACCAAAATATGCTTTTTGAAGACAACTTTTAGCACATCTAAGTTTTAGATCTTGAAATATTGCTTCTACTGTGCTTCTCTCCAAGGATTGCTCGGATGAGGTTCACTCTTGCTCAATAAACAAACCATTGTTGTATGACTGTTCTGTTGTCTCAGAACCCTTCAGAGAAGGCCAGTGACATCATTCTCAGGATGCTGCTGCCAGAACTGAAAAGCTACATCCTCCTTGGGTGTTAGCAAAGTACTCTTGGAATATTCTGAGCTGGAAGGACCCGCAAGGATCATCCAGGGCAGCTCCTGGCCCTGCACAGGCACCCCAACAATCCCACCCTGTGCATCCCTGGGAGCAGTGTCCAAACGCTCTCTCATCCAAAAATTAACCAAGATTAGGCAAGGATGTGGACCAAAACATGCCACCTGCACTAATTCCAAATGCAATTTCTGGAAATTAAGGAAATGCAATGATGATACCGAGTATTTCAGACAAGCACACTAATGTTAGCATTGGGATCTAGAAGCAAATTCTCAAACTTTATATGCTAAGAAATCTTTTATTCACCAAAAGAAGTTGAAGTGGCTGATACAAAAAAACCTGATCTGTAAGCATGAAGAACAGGGATTCCTTCTACATGGAAACACTGCCTCTAAGTTTCCACAGTGGTAAATTAGAATAACTTTGACATATACTGGACTAGAGACTTTTTTTTTTCAGAAATAAAAATTGAGGGTTCTTTTTCCCTCCTTTTACAGGTCCAAGGATATATACTGCAAGCTTGGAGTCTTCTTTTGTGACTTTGCTCACAGTGACTTACACTGCAGGTAATATCATTCCCTAAATAAACATCAACTTTAACATAATTCTAGCCCTTAGAAGTTGCTGACTTAAATAATTTGGAAGTGAACTGTATCTGTACATATTTTTTTTTTTTCCCAAGCAATTTATTTTAACTAATGAGTGATGAGAGAAGACGGCAGTTCATGCATTGGAGAGCCAAGGTAAGTCGTACTGAAGATTTTTATGTAGAAGGGAGTTTAGGAATGTGCAATAGGGATCACAAAGGACTAGAGGAGTCAGGGCAGAGCCTGCCAGGAAGAGTCATTTCTTCCTCCTGCAGCTGTTTGTCAGCTGAATCAACTCCCCACAACTTCTCCCTGCCCTCCACCCCTTTAAACAACACTGAGATGAAGAAGTTCCTCTGATTCCAAGTGCTTTGGAGAGCTGCACTTGGATCTGAGAGCAGAGCCCTCCCTGGCAGGGCTGTGCCCGTGGCACCCTTGGCAGCATCTGCTGCAGTCACATCCCATCACTGCAGGCGCTGACCCAGTTCCTCAGCCCTGTGCCTCTGCTCCCCGAGTGGCAGAGATGTGAATCTGTCTCAGCTTAGTGCCATCTCCAGAGAAGAACATCGTATATATTTAACTAGAGTCAAAGTCATTTTAGAACACTTGCTGTTGGTGGTTTTTTTCTATTTCATGAAATGCGTAATCCTAAATTAACTTTAAGTGATGTTGTTTTTTTCATTCTTTGGGAGCACATTTTGCCTTTGCATGTCTGTAGATATCAAGGCTTCCATGTGCATTCTGTTAAAGAAAGCACCTGATTTTTATTATCATGTTGCCTCTCAGATCTCCATGACTCAGCAGTCTGATGGAAACATGCAGATGCAGCCACAGAGAGCTCAGACTCAGAAAATGAGACTGAAAACATCACATGCCCTCAAAAATACCCGCAGGATTCTTAAAATCCTTGTGGGTCCTGAGTTCACTGAAGTAAAGAGGAAAATCTCCTTTGATTTGAGCAGGCTTAGAATCAGAGTAAATTATCTATGGCTCTCACTGTTTTCTCCCTGTCCCATGAATTCCCCTGGCAACAAGGTCAGTCCTTCGACCACAAAATATGGGCTGGATGGAAACGGCAGCAGCTGAAGAGTATTGCAGTGCACTTTGTTAGGTTGAGGTTATTCATTTCCTCAAATTAGTGGTGTGCTGGATGCTGAAATAACTGCACTGCAATTAAACCAGAAATATCTGTTCATTTAACAATGTTTACCACATAACATATATTTTTAGAATAATTAGTTGATTTAGTAAACTTCTATTTGCTGATTAATTTAAGTCTCCTTGATTGATTTAATGGCTTTTCTCTCTCTTCTATATCATTAAAAATCTACCAAGAAATATTAAAATTAAAAGCTAAATAAAAATCTAAGTTTTTTTTCTATTAGTTCCTTCTGATTCTCACTTTCTTTTCCAAGTTTGCCCAACAGTTACCAGGACACACTCATGTTGCTCTTTTTTCATCATTTTTAACAGGAAAAATAGTGCCCAAGAAAGCCATCTCCCCTCTTTAATTAAGTGGAGATTAAAGCTATATATATAAAGCATCCATGAGAGGATACATTAAATATATCAATAACTAAGAGGTGTTTGTCATTGTCGGATTTCAGTGCAGATAAACTGGTGCCACACATCCTGTCTGACACAGTAAATCCTGAATCCTGCCCATGCCTTTGGATGCCAAGGCACTATTAATTACAGTTTCCCCCAAGAAGGGCTTTTAACTCCTAGATAAAGGAATTAGTAGAACAGCTGCCAAATTTTCCAAAGGCTTCAGTTCTGGAGGTAATGTCAACTTAATCCAAGACTGCAGAACCTGGGCAAAGTGCAGCTCAGGGGGTGCCTCAGCTGGGTTATGTGGTCTTGCTCTCCCTGCTTCCAGCCACAACCCATCAGAGCCTTTGGTAGCCCCTTATCCTGAATAAATTTGGAAGAATCCTGTACTGCTGCATGAACCAGTTTCAGGCTCCACACCACAATGCAGTTTTCAAACGTTTTGTTTCTCCTCCTGCTTACCTTGTGCAGATCTCCCACTCTCAGCATGAGCGAGAAATTAATTCCACACGCTGGGATTTTCTTCCTTTGAAAAGAGACATCCCTCCCCTCACTGTGGAAAGCTCAGGTCTTTTTAAAAGCTATTTTTGGTGGCTGCCTTAATGACTGCAGTGTCCTCAGGAAGGTTGCTGCTATGCTTAGTTTGCCATCTCCCATACAAAACTTGTAATCCTCCTTTCATTCTTTGAGTGTTAAACTTTCATTTTGTGCTGTATTTATAGAGCAGTGACACAGAGTGGTGCACAGTCCGTATCTGGGAGGCTTCAAAGAAACCTGAGTGATGACAGCCTCCAAAGTGCTCCAGCACTGGTAATTGAGGGGAAACTCAAGTGAAAGCAGAGAGAAAGAGCTCTCAGCAAAATAGGTTCTTTAGCCTGGATTGTGCCAAGGAATCGCTGGTAGTTTTGGAGATAAATGTGGCAATAAAGGGGAAGCAGGCTGGATATGCTGGGATTCCAGGGATTGGGTTGGTTTCCCTCAGCTGGAAGTGATCAGCTAATTCAGATCATGCCACATTCCCTTCCAGCTCCCTGGAATTACATCCTTTGCTGTCTCCTTTCTTCTCACGTGGTATTAAGGAAGGCAGGATGTTCAACAGGGACTCCTGATCTTGGAATAATTGGTGTTCACAAGAATACTTTGTGCACCAGATTAAATAAAACTAGAAGTTCTTGCAAATAAAGACTCCATTAATATGGAGTTGGGTGAACAAAACTGTTGTGTGAAGGAGAAACAAAGCTACCCAACCTCTACAACTACAGTAATGTAGAAAACCAGCAATGGAATCCTATCAAGGAAAAGTAGCAGAGATTTACAAAAAAGAAGAATCAAGCAGTAAATAAGAAAAAAAAAAAATTGGCAAGAAAATAAGTAACATCCAAAAAGTACCTGGTGCTGAAGCAATGCCAGGCTGGTCTAACAATCCACTGAAGCATTCACGAGACAGGTAAAAAGTCCAAACCCAAACTAGAAAAACAAGTTGACATGGTCTTAATACCTTTCTTGGTCAAACAATTGCTCATGTGAAGTACTGAGGTGAAAAACAATGCCAAACATTATCCCGACCCAATTATCTGCATAAATGTTAATTACAAAGTTTAAAAGAGATTCTTAAAACTGTAAGGCAGAAAAACCATTTTGACTAGCCAGCATCTGTTCTGCCCTCTGATTTGATTTATCATGAACTCACTAAAGAGGGAGAATAAATAGAAAAAAGAAACATGGTCAGATTAGAGCCTCATAGAAATAAATACTCTTTCACTAGTCCTGACAAATTATTAAATACAAATCTATAAGTGATATGCAAAAGAAGGTGCTTTCAAATAAGCCCCAGAGCTTTTAGAATTCCAGGGTATTTGAAGAAAAACTCCTTTGGGAGAAGTCTTTCAATTTTCATTTCTCAGGAAACAGATAGAAGAAATAATGTTGTTTGGGTTTCTTCAAGGAAATATATTCATTTTCAGAGCCTGAAATATTTCCTGGAGTGGTGTCTGATCATTCTCCTTGGTGTCTCTGTTTATCAGCACTACTGAGAACTCCAGAACAAGGACAGTCCTGATCTGAATATCTCTATATGTGTCCTGTCCAGCAACAAAGAAATGAGATCTCTGCCATCAAGATTCTCCTCTTGGGAGTCCTTAAATCAGGTAAGGAGAAAGAAAACACATTCCATGTGACTGGCCTTCCTCAGCTCCCATCCCATCTGAGGGGTTGTTTCCCTCAGACTTGAGGGGACTGGGAGACGAGAAGGGGCATCAACACAAAAATTCCTCATTCAGTGACCCCAGTGCCTACCACTGTTTGATGAACTCAGAACAGGAGCAGGAATTAAAACCCACCATCCCTGTGCCACTCACAGCTGCACTCTCTGATCCATGGAAGCAGGAAAATCTGTAAGTGGAGTTTGAGAGCACGAGCCTTCTTGGCACATTATGTGTGATTAAAAATGTACAAAGCACGAGACAAAGAAACAAGGAAGGACTGGCAGCTATTTGGAAAATGTAATAGTTTAGTTCAGAGGAATTAGTAAATGGATTTAGACAGAACAAAAGGGAGAAAAGGAGGTGACCTGGAAGGCAAACTGGCTGAACTCACCTTTTATATGAACAGAAAAAGAAAAAACATACAACTCTACTCATTAGCAGCCGAGTTGGGGTCAGTCATGAACCAAAGATGATACTGGGTTACTTCAGAAAATTCTCAGATCTAAGAGCACTTCTGAACTGCAATTTTATACATGTTGGACACTGTTCCTAAAGCTGAATTTGCCTACACTTATTTTATTTTGTTTGCTCTATGCAAAATTCTTTTAAATGTTTATTTTTTTTTCTGAAGTGAGGCTAATTACAGGATCATATAGAACACCCTGGACCTGATGCTACCTTTTTCTTTCATGAGTTATTCCATTAAAAACACAATGGCCCCAAAATATAAATATATGGAGGGTACCTACTAGAACGCAGGAAATCAATTCTTAGAAAAATTATTGAAAAAAAATTAAATTGTTGCACTTGAAGTTTAACTTTTTGTTTCTCTCTCCTTATAAAACTAGTTTTAGCTGGAGCTATATATAGAATATACCTTAGGGAAATAAAGGGATACATTTCTCATTGTCTTCAGAAGTATTTTATGCCCTCCTAGAGTCAGCACTAAATTTGAAACAGAACATGGACAGCAGCCATGGAGCACAAGGTTTGGCAGAAAGATCTGATGGAAAAGCTGATGGCTTTTATATGGAAGCACTGATATACACAAATGGAATCCCCTGCCAAAATCCTCAGCCAGCTGTACAAAGTGCACATTCCAGCCAAAATAGAGATGTTAGATTAAAAGCTCTCATCATACCAGAAGCCACAAGGTTTTAGGTTCATGTCTGACTTTATTCCAAACAGAAAAAATCCCCCCAAAACCAACCAAGCTATAAATGTCCCCATTCCCTATCTCTGGCAAGAAATTATTGATTATTTTAACATCATTATTTATATCAGTAACTCTTACCTCATATCTTTGAAGGAGTAAAACACCATTGTTATCAAGAAAATACACTTCTGCATAATTGTGTCTATTTCAGTTTGTTCTAAAGGAACAAATCATTCCATGGCCCTGCCCCAGAACACTTTCAGAGCTACATTTAGAACCAGAATCCTCCAAAGGGACTTCACCTTTTCCATGACAATGAGACATACGTGTCAACTTTCACTTTTAGTGGCTTTTTCTCTTTTCATATTAAAACATGTTTTCAGCAATTCTTTCTGGCTGGGTGAGCTGTTAATAATATTGGGCTTTCCTAACAGTGTGTGTGTGGGGTTTATGCTGAAGTATCTCTCTCTGCCAGGAATTAGGTGAACCAAGTCACCAGCCCAGGACTCAGGGTTGTATTTGCACGTTTACATCACAGAACAATCCTGTGATCAATCTTAAGACAATAACTCCTATAAAGAACATGCAGAAAGTGAAAACACGGTACCCAGACAAAAATAAGGTTTTAGTTAATCAGTCTCTCCATGGGATACAGGACTGAAGAGGATTAAAACTGTTGGAAGTTAACTATCTGTATTAAAATGAAGAAATGGACATAATTCATTTACCAAACCAGCTCATTAGATGTTCCTGAATATTCCTTTCTTAATTTTATTTTGTATACCTTTTTTTTTCCTAAACCTTAGATTCAGAAAGCAGAATGGATATAGACAACATGTGATTTGCTGTAAGGAAAAGTAAGGCTGACTGAATTAGAAATGTTCAGCCTGGAGAGGAGAAGGTTGTGTGGAGAACTCACAGCTCCTTCCAGGGTCTGAAGGGGCTGAAGGGAACCCAGAGAGGGACAATTCCTCAGGGACTGGAGGGACAGGAGCCAGGGAATGGCTTCCCAGTGCCAGAGGGCAGGGCTGGATGGGATCTTGGGAAGGAATTGCTCCCTGGGAGGGTGGGGAGGCCCTGGCACAGGGTGCCCAGAGAAGCTGTGGCTGCCCCTGGATCCCTGGCAGTGCCCAAGGCCAGGCTGGACACTGGGGCTGGGAGCAGCCTGGGACAGTGGGAGGTGTCCCTGCCATGGCAGGGGTGGCACTGGATGGGCTTTAAGGTCCCTTCCCACCCAACCCATCCAGTGATTCTATAAATAATTTCATTGCACTGTCAGCACTTGTTTGCAGCAGGACACTAAAATGCCCTTAGAGCACAAACCAGACTGGAAAAAGCCCTGTTAAAGGACGAATTCTTACCAAGATATTTTGATTTCCACATGGTAAATTCACAGCAATAGTTTCATTGCTTGCCAAGAAGGATTAAAACAGAAGATGTTCGTATTTTCTCCACTGCACCTAAGACTGTGGAAGGCATCCCCCCACTCCTGTGCACTGCATTTCACTTTAAGTTCCTAACGAGTGAATTTCCACACAAGTCCTAACATTTAGTCATTTCTGCTTCCCTGTTAACTCGTATTCCATGGGAGTGGAAAGCATTAGCCTTTAGAGTTTAGACTTTAATGGAATGCAAAACAGTTAATGAAACTTGGCCACAAACCAATAATGCCAGGGAAGCCAACAAGAGAGGAATGCTAAAAACTCAGTCATGCAGACGCTGTTTTCTTTTACAGTAATGCCTATATATAAATTTATATGCAATAAAGCACACATATAAAAAGCTAAGGTGAAAGAATGAATTTCAACCTTGTTTTTGTTGTAGAATTGCATTGTAGGCAAAAAGAAATACATAATAAAATATTGAAAGCCAGTTTAGGAAGACATATTAGCAAACTACACAAATACATTCTTAAAGTGCTTGTTTGAACTGAAGCAGAATTGCTGGGCTCCTGTATGCTGAATTCTGGATTCCCATATGGAATTTGCACATTAGGTAGAATATTGCTTCTAATCTGTTCCTCTGTCTGAGTTACTTGTAGGTACTTCAGGGAAATTTCTAGAATTTCTGCAATAAAATAAGCCATTTTTAAAATAAATTTCATCGTTACCTTGCTATATTTGATACACTGAAATTTCTGCAACTCTTTGACTTTTTTCTGTTGCATCTTAAGACCTACATTATATAGAACACCCAAAACAGAAACCACCCAATACTCTACAGCTTGTGTCAGTGAGTTCCCCAGACTATGTTTTAGTGAAAAAGTACATATTCAGCTTTAAAAGCGATAAATGTGTTTTTTAAATTCATTATTTTCAGGCTCGTGTCCTATTTCACTGCTCTCTGCTCCACAAAGAGGGTTCTAATAATTCCAAATGTATCCTCTTACAAAGCCATCCGAGGTCTCTAATTATATTGTCACCCTTCTCTGGACCTCTTCTATTTCTGCTAAATGTTTTTCAGGTGCCTCCTGTGACATTTTAATTTACATTTTTCTAAAAGAGTTCCAAGCCACTTAGCTTTGCAGCAGAAACCTTCTTCACCTTAAGTGCTCCCTTCACTCTTTGCTCAGCCCAGAGACCCAGCAGCTCTCTCCCAGACTGCATGTGTCTGAAACATTTAATTTCTCATTAACTGCTTCTTGGACGCAATTCCATCAGAGCCCTCCTAATTCCCAGCTTTTAGACTATAGTGGGTGAAACTTGTAACTTCTTAATGTGCTCAACCAGACCTGCATTTCCATTTGCAGATGATATTTCTGAAACCCCCCCTATCATGTATTTGGTTGTAGTGACAAAGAGTTTCTGCCTGTTCCCTCTTCATTTTAGGGCCCTTCTCTTGTTTGGGTTTTTTTTGTTTGGTTGTGTTTTTTTTGTTGTTTGTTTGTTTTTTGGGTTTTTGGGGGGTTTTTTGTTTGTTTGTTTGGGTTTTTTGTTTGTTTGTTTTGTTTTGTTTCGGGGGTTTTTGTGGGTTTGAGGTTTTGTTTGTTTTATTTTTCTAATTTTTTTTCTTTTTTGCATGTTTGATTGTTTCATTCAGTAGTTGCTTTTTGTTTAATAGATTCTTCTTAAAACAATCTCAAAATGCAGTTCATTTGGATATCTCTCAGTGGCCCAATCCCTCTGTTGCCAGACAGAGAATTCCCTTCAGAATCATTTATGCTTCACTTCGTGCTTCAAGTTAAACACACTTGACTTCTGCCTTGAAAAGATTCTAACTTTTCATACTAAATGCTGTCCTAAATAAGGATTCTGTCTGAATGCTCTGGAATGAGCTGCCAATCCCTAATGTCTGATTCTCCCAGCAATGCCTTGTCTCTTGGACAGATAAGAGTTTTTCAAATCAAAAAGAGACAGATTAGCAGAAGCACTAAAACCTCATGGTAAGAAAAGAAAATATTCTTGAGGAAAAGAAAAAAAAACCAACCTATTTGAAAAACTGCCCAGAAACAGATATATTGCTTATGCAACATTTACACTCTGCTTGTCCTTGGAAAGCTTCACATGGATCTATAACTTGGCACTGCTAAACAAAACAGCTAAAACTTAAATACAGGTTCTCTTTCCAATATTTAATAAAGGGAAATATGTACTGCTTTTAAATATTTAGCTTTTTGTAACTGATTTTATTGGCAATAGAAGGTTGATACTCTAGTTTCTCCATTAGATCAGCACTGATGAATATGCAAATATCTTTTCCTCACATATAGCATATTATAAGTGAATATACAGGCACAACTGAGTGTCTTGATAATGCTACTGCCAAAACCATAGACTGAATAAAGATATTTTAGTTAAATGACATTGAGTCTTGAGCATTTGCTGCATGCCCCTGGTACTAAAGAGAAGTTAGGAAGACAGAAACGTTCTAAAAGAGTCCCCAAAGAGAAAGGTAAATGGAGAACAGGACCTCAAAAGGACACAAAAAGCACAGTGTGGAAGAACCTGAGTTTGCCCACCGGCACCAATTAACAAACTAACAACCTGAGCGATTCATTTGTAAATAAATATTTGATGGAGATAATACCCACATACTCTCAGGGGGTATTATCAGAGGCTTTTCCTTCCTTCCACATATTTCATTATTCAGAGTGCATTGTGTTGCTGGGGCAAAGGTTTTGGTGGTGGTGGGGCTGCAGGGGTGGCTTCTGTGAGAAACTGCCAGAATCTCCTTCCCCTGTGTCCAACAAATCCAATCCCAGCTGGCTCCAAGAGGGACCTGCACAAGGCCAAGCCCATCAGGGACACTCGTGTCTCCTCTGGGGGAACATGTGAAGAAGAGGGGAAAAAATCCCACACAGCTCCTAGCAAAGAGCCAAAAGTATGGCCCTAGTAAGGAAAATAATCAGGGAGCATCACCTGTTAGAGATGCACACCCCACTGGCTTCCCTGCATTTGGAGGAAAAACAAAATTAATTCGTAACTGGTGTGAAAAGCCTTTGGAAATGCTGTTACTGCAGTGGTGTTGAGTGTAGGACTGTACAACGGAAAATCACTGCCTTTCCATACCTATGCAAACCTCTGGATATTTTGGCTTCCATTTTTGCTGCTCGTACAGCTGATAATCTGCATAAGAGAGAAAGAGAGAAAGAGAGAAAGAAAGAGAGAAAGAGAGAGCGAAAGAGAAAGAAAGAAAGAGAGAAAGAAAGAGAGAAAGAGAGAAAGAAAGAGAGAAAGAGAGA
>VWZT01014173.1:199005-246557 GCA_013397055.1 Pachycephala philippinensis | reverse complement strand
AGAAAGAAAGAAAGAAAGAAAGAAAGAAAGAAAGAAAGAAAGAAAGAAAGAAGGAAAGAAGGAAAGAAGGAAAGAAGGAAAGAAGGAAAGAAAGAAAGAAGCTTACACACAGGGCAGTTGCCAGTGTTTAATTGTGTTCCCTGACATGCTCCTGGAACACAGCCTGGCAATTTTCCCCCTCAGTGCCTCTGTGGCCCCTCTGCCGTGGATTGGTTGCTGGCAGGGTTTACCTATTCTGATCGAACCTCGGCGTGAGGAGAACCATGGGACAACACCCCCTGAGCTCAGGGTGGGGCTGGAAATCCCTGCGTGCTGAGGGTCCCTGGAGCATGGCACAGCAGCACAGAAATGCAACGATCCCAAAGTTTTGGCCATTCCCAGCCTCCCCCATTCCTCAGGCAGGACATTCCCGAGCCTGCAAACACAGAATTTCTCCTGCTATTCTTCCTGAGAGTTCCGTGCCCCTCTCTCCCAAGTGACAGAGCTCATCAGTCCATCTGTGAGGCTAAGAGCCTCACTGGGGGCTGCATTGAAGGGAAATAATTTGCTTTTCATGTCCTGACTTCCTCTACCTCCTCTACACTGCCTTAGCGTTTACTCCTAAAGAGTCTTCCCTTGGTGTTGCATCTGAGTGCGTTTCAGGGACAGCTCAATTTGCTTTATCCTATATACAAGTCTAAATTCAAATTATATCTCAAGCACAAGGAATTGAGGCACTTGTTAGTTTGTTTTGGTGGGGTTTTTTTGTTTTGTTTTGTTTTTTTTTTTTTTTTTGCAACGAGATAATCTTCCCCAGCCCCAAAAATTTAAAATACTGAAACTGCTAATTTAAAAGAAAAAAAAAAATCATTTATAGATCCCACAGAAAAATATCATGGCAGAAAAATTTTGGCACAGGCCTTTTGTTCATGTTTGTGATGATCCTACAATCCTCCCTGGCACTCCTCTTAAATGTAATAAATATTTTTCTACATGAAATTTTTGATATTCCATTATAGCTCTATAAAATTTTTAGTACAATTTTTAGCTCTTTGTTATAGCATCCTCGGAAAAAAAAAAAAAGAAGCAGGTTCAGAAACATTCATGGCTATAATATCTCAGTCAGGAGTATTTAATGGCTTTATTTCCTAAAATACAAGCGGGTTTCTATCATTTTATCACCCACAAAATTATAAACGAAATTGATATGTGCACAGAGGTCAGGTAAATGATTTTAAACTGGCTAAAAATCATGTGTTTAAAGAGACAGCATCTCTCTTTACCGCTCTCTCTTGATCTGATGATATTTTACAAACCTATGCCTTGTGTTGACCTGCCTCATATTATGACCCAGAAAACAGGGAATCTCGTTCCCATAGATCTCAGGCTTTTGTCTCTAATCTGACAACAAAAAACCCCAATCAAACAACCAAAAAAAAACCCAAAACAACACTTCAACAGGTTTATAAGCAACAAATTGCCATGTTTTTATAGGTAATGTAGATGTTTGTCAGCCCTATAGTTCATAGAAGTTTTCAAAATTGCTTTAAAAAATGCTTTAAGAATTGTGCTACCACAAGATTTTACTGTGCTCCCTAAATTTTCTGCAAAAGAAAGGAGTAATACAGTGATACAGGAAGGTATTGCTGAAATTCATTCAAAGCCAGTGTCTTCATGAGAAGTTATCTGAAACATGCAAATAACATTTTTTAAGGAATTCTTAGAAGATAATATGAAACTTTTGGACTTGGGTTTTACCTATAAGTTATATTTCATTCCTTCAAATATTCATGAACATTTAATGAATAGTCAACTCTATAGAAAGAAAATCTCCAGTACAAAGCAATAAAAGGTGCTGTGTATATATATTTTTGCCCATGTTTTTATCTTCTTCCACTGCAGGTTGGGAATATCCTTTTACTGACTTAGAGGTTGAACAAACAGCATACTCAGTATAGGGTAATTTGCTAAGAATTTTCATTTTTTGGGGTTTTTTTTAAGGATTTATGTCAGGTGTGTTCAAGCAATATTTGTAAAGCCCACTGCTGAAATAAGGGCAGGAATCAGGGATCAGCCTGTGCCTGTTACAGGAGATGAAGGATTTGAAAAGGCAGCAGCAACGAGCAGCTGTTTATTTGCTGTTGGTTTTGGATGGAGCCTGAAAGATTTATCATGTGATGTAGATTGAAACTGAAACAGAACACTGAAGTTACAAAGGGTGTTTGTGGCTTTGTTTGTTTGGTTTAACTCTCAGTACCCTTCATTTAGTAAAGTCCTCTCCAGAAGTATTTACTCACCTTTTATTTCAGGATAATAAAAAGTCTAAGCATCTAAGCACACTTGCTAGCACTTTAAAGAAAAGAAAAACCATTCCAGAATCAAATCAGTATCATATTTTCCCCTCTCTACCAGGTGCACATGAAGCACGAGTCAATAAAATGTGACAAAAATCAAATTAATCTTCCCTTCCCTTATACAAACCAGCAGGCCCAACCCTCTGAGGCTGCAGGGACACAGGACAGCCCCGAGTTCAGCACCCCCAAAACACCTCCAGAGCCCACCTGGGGAGGGATCTGCAGTGCCAAAGGGTCCCACAGATCTCAGGTGGCTATCTCTCTCTCTATAGAAAGAAAGTCTCCAGTACAAAGCAATAAAAGGTGGTATATATGTATATTTTTTTGCCCACCTTTTTATCTTCTTCCACTGCAGGTTAGGAATATCCTTTTACTGACTTAGAGGCTGAACAAACAGCATACTCAATATAGGGTAATTTGCTAAGAATTTTCATTTTTTGGGTTTTGGGGAAAAATATATACATATATACCACCTTTTATTGCTTTGTGCTGGAGACTTTCTTTCTATAGAGTTGACTATTCACTAAATGTTCATGAATATTTGAAGGAATGAAATATAACTTATATGCAAAACCCAAGTCCAAAAGTTTCATATTATCTTCTAAGAATTCCTTAAAAATATTATTTGCATGCTTCAAATAACTTCTCATGAAGACACTGGCTTTGAATGAATTTCAGCAATACCTTCCTGTATCACTGTATTGCTCCGTTCTTTTGCAGAAAATTTAGGGAGCACAGTAAAATCTTGTGGTAGCACAATTCTTAAAGCATTTTTTAAAGCAATTCTGAAAACTTCTGTGAACTATAGGGCTGACACATCTACATCAGCAATAGAAACATGGCAATTTGTTACTTATAAACCTGTTGGAGTGTTGGGGTGTTTGCAGAAAAAAGGGGTTGCAACAGCCCTTGGGTGATGATGGAAATGGGGCCCTTCTCCTGAGTGGAGAAAATCCAGCTCTGAGAATCCAGCATTTAAAGAACGAGAGGCTTGGATACACCAAGTGCAAAGCAAGTATTGCAGAGATGACATTAATCAACAGAAGAGACCAGATTGCAGCTAAGAAATACAGTTCTGTGCTGCATCTATAGAGAGTAAATGTCTCCTGTTTTTCCTCTGCCACAGAGAGCACTTGGAGCAGGATCCACCACGCCTCCACATCTCAGCTTCCACTTCTTCCCCTTCAAATTCTCAGCAACAGCTCACTATCTTCCAATATGTCAAAAAGATCTTTGAGATGAAATACATCACCAAAAGTGGGGTGTAAGAGCTGGCCAATCCTCCACGTGGAGGCTGTGATTCATGTGCTGTGTCACACTCTCTGTGTGCCCTCACAGCGTGGAACTCTGCACAAGGGGCTGTTTGTTCCTCCAGCACGATCTGTTGGCAGGTCAGACTGTCTGTCAGCTTCCCACCAACGAGCTGGGGTATAAATGTACTCTAAAAGTCACCCAGATATTAATAGTCATTAAAAGTGATCTCACACCTTCTCCTTTGACATCACTGGATGAATACAGGATTATGTGTTTAAAACCACAAAGTATCTTAGGCATTTATCAAAATCTTATTAGTGAATTCTAGAGAAGGTCTTCAACTGAAATCTCCTGAGGAATAATTAGCCACCAGACAAATCTTTTATATCTCTGATTGGGAAAACGTTGATGGCCAGACGTCAGCCCCCAAAAATGATCAGTAACATACTTCTTCACTCCAAATGGAGGAGAAAAACAACATGTGACTGCACCCTCATGTGCCTTGTCAAAGACATCTACACGTTCTCCTTTAAGTGCTAGAAAACAGTAACTTTGGTAGGGTTGTGCTCCTTTGGCTGGACCAAATCCTAGCATCCCATCTGTGGTGACAAAAGAACCCCAGGGGTAGTTTTATTGCTTATTATTTAGCAAAAACAATATGAAAATATTGATAGGAAATAGTTTCAGACACAAGTTAATTGCTTTTATTTTTAGTGACTCGTGTAAAGCATCAACACAGAAGCAGCATTTTGGCAGAAGTATTAGCAGCTGAATAATGTTCTTAGAGAAGACTGCTAACACTCTTCCAAATTCTCTACTTTAAAATCACATAATTGATGAAATACTTACAGTAGAAATAGCAGGAAAGCAAACTGCTTTGCAAAACAACAGCCATGCCAAAAAAAACCTCTTGAAAAACCCATTCATTATTAATTCTAACAGATCATTAAAGAAATGATTCCTTTATTTGCTTGCGTTTTCATCAGTCAGGAAAAATAAAGTATGTTAATGCCTTTCATTTGTTGTACTGACAGTTAAAAACTGTGTAAAATTTACAATGTTGGAGCTCATTTAGCTTTCTAGATGTCTCATTTCCAGAAGTGCAAAGTGGACAGACACTGCTTATTGGAACCCAGGCTGATGGTTTAGCACATGTCTTCCTACATTGCCTTTTTTTGTCTTTAGCCTAATGGTGTAAGCAAAATTATTGCTAAATTAAATTTACATTTTTTTCAGTTTGAAGCCATTCCCTGGCTCCTGGCCCTCCAGTCCCTGAGGAATTGTCCCTCTCTGGGTTCCCTGCAGCCCCTGGAAGGAGCTGTGAGGTCTCCACACACCCTTCTCCTCTCCAGGCTGAGCAGCCCCAGCTCTCCCAGCCTGGCTCCAGGGGAGGGCTCCGGTCCCCATAGCACCTCCGTGGCCTCCTCTGGACTCATCCAACAGTTCCATGTTTTTTCTATGTTGGAAGCACCAGAGCTGTGCTTTCTCACATAAGAATTAATGGGGTAGGTGATATAATTTCTAATACTCCCTTAAAAGCCAAATGGTTCTGTGTCAAACCTTGTTTCATACCTGTCACCATGAAGTCACGTCTCACACCACCATGTTCCTGTCCAAGCCTGCATAAATTATTAATGAGTAATAAAGCACATAATAAAATAATTCCTTTTCAAGATATCTTTTAAATCCATGCCCTGAATCAGTTGGGTTTGCTTCCAATAAGTAATTCAGAAAGGTGGGAACAATGGTGATCTAAGTTTAACTTCCCAGCGCATTACCAAGGGTTTCAGCATGTTTTTGAAGCACTTTCACAGTGCATGATAAATCAGTCCAAAGGGGGAGCAGATGTCTAATGTATTCTTTTCACATGAGCCAGATAGAAGTGGGTCACTCTGTGTCAGATGGAGCACAACTGCTTGTCAGCCAGGTTGGCCACGAGATAATGGGTGTTGATTGACAGTATCAGCTATCAAAGGTTGAACCAGGGGTTCCAGAGAAATTCAGAGTGGGTATTTTAGGGATAAGAAGTATGTTCCTCCTAAGAATTAATTCCTTTTTAACTGATTACTATTGAAGGCTGCTGTTTCAGCTTTGTAATGTAAAAAGGTTTCTAGACCAAGAGCAGCCCTTGGAGAAGGATTTGGGGGAGCTGGTGGGTGAGAAGTGGATACAACCCACCCCAAAAACTACCCCCTGCCCTGGGCTGGGCCCCAGCGTGGGCAGCAGGGGAGGGGGATTCTGCCCCTCTGCCCCTCTCTCAGCTGAGAGCCACCTGCAGAGCTGCCCCAGCCCTGGGCCCAGCACAGGAAGGAGCTGGAGCTGCTGCACAGAGCCCAGAGGAGGCAGCAGCAGGATCAGAGGGATGGAGCAGCTCTGCTGGGAGGAAAGGCTGCCAGAGCTGCCATTGTTCAGCCTGGAGAGGAGAAGCTTTGGGCTGAGCTCAGTGTGGCCTTGCAGGGCCTGAAGGAGCTGCAGGAAAGATGGAGAGAGACAATTGCCAAGGGCTGGAGGGACAGGAGCCAGGGAATGGCTTCCCAGTGCCAGAGGGCAGGGCTGGATGGGATCTTGGGAAGGAATTGTTCCCTGGGAGGGTGGGGAGGCCCTGGCACAGGGTGCCCAGAGAAGCTGTGGCTGCCCCTGGATCCCTGGCAGTGCCCAAGGCCAGGTTGGACACTGGGGCTTGGAGCAGCCTGGGACAGTGGAAGGTGTCCCTGCCCATGGCGGGGGATTGGCACTGGGTGGGCTTTAAGGTCCCTTCCTGCCCAAACCATGCTATGATTTTATGATTCATGTAAAAATAAATAGATGTGGCTATTCCAGCTCATGGAAAATCGGATGGTAACTCTATTGATTTTTAACAAAACCTGCTGGATTAGACCTGTACTATTGATTCATGAGACCTGGATTTTGCCAATCAGTGATCAACCTTATTAAATTTAATGACTGTTCCAGGGAAAATAATATCCATATTGCTTTGATAAGAAATATTAAAATTGATCTATTAACAGCAGAAAGATGAAAAATTAGTTACGTTGTATAGATACAGTGTATCCTGCTCTGGCACAGCTTTCCATCAACTTAAACATGAGCAGAAGTGAATTCCAGAGCAAATCACGGCTCCTCTCCCCTCCAGACTTTACCACTGTCATGGCTGTTCATTGTCACTGAAGTTCAATTCCTAAGACTGTACTTCCTGATCCATCCCTGACTCTTCCTGTAGATCTAGGGATTCGCTCAGTTTTGATGCTTTCTTCCAGCAAAATTTCTCAGGGAAAAATGCTCAGAAATCATCTCATTTGCTCCTTTGTTTTAAATTTCCCATTCTGCTGAATCCATTAACAACAACATAAAACAAGATAAAATGTGATCTCCAGACTCGTGCTCGGTTCCTGCCCTCTTGGCTTTCACCACTGCTTCTCCTTCCATAATTCTCCTGACCTCCCTTTTCCCACTTCATCAGCAGGAATCAGTTCTTCCAAGGCAAACCCAGGAGTGTTCCTGCTCCCCAATCTGCCTCCCCTCTCCACGGCTGAGCACAGCCCCTGCCCTCCCAGCAGGGACAGACCATTGATCGGCCCCTTCACACCTCTCTGCACTCGCTTCCAATTCACCTTCCTGACCTGGGACTTCTTCCAGCTCTCCTGAAATGCAATAGGAGGATTCTGCAAAGCACTGCATCTCCAATGCTGTCTTTTCTTAATTCTCACCTGTCTTAGGATGCCTAAGACAGCAAACTTGTGGTGAGAAGAATAAAAATGCAAGAGGGAGTCTGAGAAGTGGTAAGAGTTCAAATGAAAGCCACCTAATGCTTCTCATCATAGAATGAATAAATGCAATTTTATCCACTAGGATTTTAAAAACTGAATGTTACCAACAAGGCTTTGGACTCTGTCTGAAAGGCAATTTTGGGGTCGTTGTACAAATGTGTTTTGCTGGTCCCATGAAATGCCATTTAAACTTGGCAGTTTTAAACTAAAGAGAGTCATGATTTCCCATCTGTGATTTCAATTACAGAACTTGGTTTTGGCACCCTGTCAGAACCCCGGAGCTTTCCCAAGCCCTGCTCCCAGCCCTCACACGGCCACGTCAGGGCTCTGCCCAGAGCCCAGCGAGGCCACTGGGATGGAGGAGCTGTGGGAGCAGAGCCCCAGCCTGGAACCAGGACACAGCTCATGGAACACCAGCACTTAGAAATTCTGACCATCAACCCTTTGTTTCTTTAATTCTGATTGTTTCCATTAGAACTTCCCTCATCCAAATCCTGCCAACCCTGCCCTCTCCCAGGTTCTCCTTGAAGAGTCCTCTTTGGAAATCACATTTCTATCTTACAAGCCCAGATTTTTATTTTAATTTCTTTTTTCCTGACCAATCTGACTTGGAAGAACAGATTAGTCTCACAACACGTTTTATAGCTGAACATTTCCTTGTCATTTGAGAGTAATTTAACTCTCATTTAACTGCATTCTGCTTTCTGTAATATGATTTGGCTTGGTACAGTACATAGAAAATGTCTTCATTTCATAGAATCAATTGCAGTGAAAGTAAAGGAACACAGAAAACAGGCTATAGAAAATAATTTAAGACTATTCTTGCCTTGTCTCTACTACCCTTTTTCTTTTAATAAACTAAATTTGCACTGTTAAATTGTGTTAGCAATGTTAATGCTCAACAACCAATAGCATACTGGCATCCAATTCTCGTTTCCCAGTCTGTTTATTGTAATCCAGCTCATTGCAGAGCTATAAAACAACCATGGAAACATATAATGAAATATATCACCAGAATATTCTGTTCACTGGGCAACATGTGTTTGAAGCCAAATCCTTTTTCCACTAGAAAAAGAGCTTGATTTCAGAAAGTAAGGACAACATTTCCTAAAAATCATCATGAGAACTCAGACTGGAATATCATTTTAGTCATCAATAACACACAAAAATTTAGACTACACTTTAAGATGAATCAAAAAAGTAAATTTTCCCCTTGAAATATGATTCACACCTGTGCCTGTATTGAAGCGGTACTGGTTGAAGAGCATTTCGTTTAATCTCTTTGTTTCAGTAGTTGCTTGATTTTATTTTGGAAATGACAGGCTCAATTATGCTCTTTGATTGATTAAGGAATTAATTTGAGGGGGCGGATGATCAGATATTAAGCTGCAGTGTTTTCACCTAAAGACAGAGCCTACCCTCACAGCTGCATTACACAAACATCACCCACCACCACGGTTATTGTGAGCACCAAACATGAGTCTCCAAAGCCATGAATAAGAATTTCTACAGGCTTTCTATCCCTTCTCCTATGGGCAGAAGCATTACATCCCAAAAAGGTGCTTTTGCAGCACAAATTCCCCAACAACAACTTTTCTTTCCTCCCTACTGCCTCTAAGCCATTATACTAAAAAATAAGAGATATACAGGGAAAATGCTGCTCCTCACCTGAGATTTTGACTCTTTCTAAGAACAAGTAAACAAACCCTTTTACTTTCCTTCCTTTGCATTAAGCAAAATACCACTTGCAATAAAAAGAAACTTCAACCAATACAAAATAAAAGGAACAAATGCTTATATTTCTTATTCTAAATTTAAAAGCAAACCCACAAAGAAAGCCCAGAGCAGTGACTTCAAGGATTTGTATGAGGGGGAACTTTTCTCTGGGTCACACAACAAGGACAAAAGCACTTAGAGAAGGAAAGTCACAGACATGTTTCACTTGATCTTGGAGAAATCTGATACAATGGTGTGCGTAAGGGGAGTGATTATAATATCAGCACTGCTGAGCTGCTGGAGTGGATAATGGACCGGCTCAGTTATTAAAGACAAGTGCTTATAAAATAATTCACTTCAGAGCAGAGGGAAAACACTAACAGCGTGCTCTAAAGATCAATACCAGGCCTCTTTTGTTTGATTTATTTAATCAGTGACCCCAGAGAAACAAGAAGCAAGGAGGAAGGAAATCTGCTGATTGTGGGAAACAGAGGTAGGGCAGCGGGGAGGGTGGAGAAGGGAGAGAGGAGATGTGGAGAGAGCTTAGCACAAATGGCTGGGGGAAAAGGGTAAGGAAAGGGACAGGCACCACTCCTGGGGATCCACAACAAGGAATAGACAATTTATAAAACTCTGACTTCAATCATTTCATACAAAGGTTGAAGTGACACTTCCACTTTGCAGTTTTGTGGCTATTGTAGCTTCTTCCTGCAGTTTGGACTGTATCAAAGCAAAACTGACCAAAGATGTGGAGGAGAAGGGCACACGCTCTTCCAGCACTTATGGGAGAAAAAAAAAATGCAAAAAACAAAGTCCAGCAAGAAATTTGGGGTTGTTTCTTTGTAAACACCAATAAAATTTCTGATACTGAAGCAGTAGAGAAGGTTTCTGACAGTGTAGTTTTCAGTGCAGTGCCAGACCAGACAGCCTGAGGAGATCACATGCATCCTTTGGTACAGAATATGTGCAAACACCTGCCAGGAATGTGTGATTATAGCTGACCCTGCATAAGGAATAAACCTGCTGAGTTATGTCATGAAGTTCCTTTGAGTCCTACTTCTCATAATTGTATTTTGCTGGTAGAGAAGCAACCCAAGACTCTTGACATAGAGCTCAACTGCAATAAAAGCATTATAGTGTGCAAAAGCATGACTGCAAAATATTTACAGTAAATAAAAACCCAAATATAAACCAAAGGATGTTATATTGCTACTCAGATTGCAGTGTTCTGTTAAGAACATTTTGAAGACTATTATAAAAAGTGCATCAAATATTTAGAAAAAGTGAAGCAAGGTCATGCAGAATCCAACAGCTCTAATTCAATGACACCTCTGTTTAGAAAACAGTAGATAAAAAATATGTGCAATTCTTCAGTGAAAAGAAAATTGTGTGTCACAAAGAATTTCATGCTAATATCTAATCTGGAAAAGCAGAGACACTGGCTTGCACTAAATTAGCTCACAAAAAGCTGGACAAGGAGAATCTCTCAGCAATAGTTCTTTTATCACAGCAAGGACCTTCAGGACATCCTTTACTGACAAGGGGAAAAGAGCCCCACGGAATTCTCCAGTGTACCTATTTACCCCTAAAAAATCTAAGGAGAAAATTTTGTGCATGTTAATGACAACATAATTTATGCACGTTCCTCCACTCACGTATATACAACATTTATTTAGGTGAGTAAATACATTATTAGGATTAACCTTTGCTGTTGTAGCAGAATCTTTATCCCACTTAAGTCTAGACATTTTTTTGTGTTTTGTTAGTTTGTTTGATTGTTTGGGTTTTTTTTTCGTAAAAAGAATTTACTTCCCTGATAACACGCAAAGAATCTTGGAAGGAGCCCATGTGAAGATGTAGGTGGGCAGATTTGGGTACATCACTGCATCAGCTGCTTACAGGGTCTGCACTCCCACTTGGAGAGTGCCTCCATTTGAAAATGGTCTGAACAGGAACTTATGGGTCTCTCTCAACAGGAAAAGACATCTTGGTCTCTAAATATACAAACAGATCCCCTAATCCATTATATTCTACTAGAGCATCACATTTGTCACCTTTCAGTAGGGAAAAAAAGGTATTTTAGGCAATGCCACAGAAATCTTCTCTGGGGGCTGACATTTCAAATCTTGCTGTAACACAGTGAGCAGAACAGTCTTTTCTAGACCTAGAGCGAGAGATGGCAAATATTTCTTCTTGTGAAGGATCAGCAAGACTTTTCCTTCTGATATATTGAGATAATATATTTTAGAAATCTTTTGGTTTTATTGGGCAATGTCGTCCTAAATAAGCTGAAGGAATATTTGCCTTGCAGTAACCACAGTTAGAAGTGTCCCAGCTGTGTTCTTCGGCTCATGGTTTCTGTTGTAGCAACAATTCAGAGTTCCTTAGGTTTCCATATAAGACTAAGATTAACCCACTGATTGTTTCTTTCTTCCTCAGCAAGGCTCAGGCAGAAAAATAAGGCAGGGAAAGAATAAAATACCCCTACTGAACCAAGAATAAGTTTTGGATCATACTAACTTCACCATTCCTCTTTTCTTGACAAAATGAATGATCTCAAAAACATTTGCTTAACACGTGAACCTGATATAAAGACTTTCTTGTCCAACAGAAATCTATAACTCATAAAATCTGCTCTTTACACCAATCACCCATTATTTTGCCCATTGTTTTTAATTCCATTCACCAGAGACAGAGGTTCAGACCAAAACCCACCGAATTTCTTGTTCCTACCTGCAAAACGAAGCAGAAAATCCCTTGTTTTCAAATCCCATTGTAAATATTTAGCAACTCATTAAACCTTTTTTTCCCTTTAGCAGAATTTTAGCTCATCACTTCACTGTGCTCCACTGAGTAGCTGTAAATAAACCCTCTCTTTTATGTAGAAATGTCTCCTCAAAGTAAAGTCAAGGGCCCAATTCATTACAAATGTTTTGCCAAGGTCTGAAAACAGTTTGCACTCTTAATTTGCAGAGCCTCCAAAGTGTTAATTGTATTCTTAATTCATACTGGATTATTTACATGCAGGTCACACACTTTGTTGAGTGTGCTGGGTTTAATGCCATTATGAAAGTGTCTTCTGAGAAAGACAAGAGTTGAGAATATATTCCATTTTGGCAGGTGAAAAAAAGTCTGATAGGCCCAGCAATCAATTTTTATCTTTATTTTGAAAGAACACATTAGAAACAAACAGGAAGGTGCTGGGAAAGGAAAGAATGTAATTTTGGCACTGATGAATGCACGAAAGGGCAAAGCAAAACACATGGACCTTTATCACTGTACTATTAATATTATCACGTCACTAAAGTTATTATAAAAGCACAACCTTGGTGGTTTCCACTGTTCCCTGGAGCACAGAACACAGGTTAGGTTCAGAAAATAAATCCACCAGGATTTCACAACAGCAGAGCCTGGCATCAAATCATATCTCTCTGCTAAACTGAAACCACTCATTACATCTCAATGTAAAGAAAAGGACAAAGAGAAGGTAGCAGGTTTGAAATCTGAAAGTTCAATTTTTTTTCTTATTTTGAAAAAAAATGCTATTTAGTACAAAAACTATTGCTCCAGAGAAATACCAAGTAGGTGTAACAGTGTTCAGCAGTGGTTCTACTAATGGTGGAATAAAGTATCTACTCTAATAATCTAAAAGAATTCTGTGTGAACAGCTGGAGCTGGGCCAGGGCAGGGTTAGGGTGGAGATCAGGGAAAAGTTCTGCTTCCCCCAGAGGGTGCTGGGCACTGCCCAGGCTCCCCAGGGAATGGGCACAGCCCCGAGGCTGCCAGAGCTCCAGGGCGTTTGGGCACCGCTGCCAGGGATGCCCAGGGTGGGATTTGGGGTGTCTGGGCAGGGACAGGGGCTGCACTGGATGATCCTTGGGGATCCCTTCCAGCCCTGGATGTTCTATGATTCCATGACTTTCTCCCTCAGAAGATACATAACACATCCTTCAATAGACAACAACTATATTACTTTGTCAATTGTTGTTACTCTAGATGGTAGTTTTATGGAAATATGGACAAGTTTTGTAATACATTCTTATTCTCATGATCATTTCTGTAGAAATTAATTTATATTCTATTGTTTCCCGTGGTAAAGTTCATCTCATAGCACTAACAATCAGATAAGGCTGCATATATGCTGAGAAAGTTAAGAGCAAGTTGCATTATGTTGACATTTTTAGTGTTATGTGATTTCATTTGTCATTTCCATTTGCTTTGTTTATAGACTCAGTACCTTCTAACAGTATGGATAGTCACTAAAAAACAAGGAATAATGGAATGAAAAACTTGGTGTATGAGTCTCATTTCATGTATTGTAGTGGAAGTGTAAATTCAGAGTCCTTTACAAACAAGAAGTGAAAAAGAGACTGCCATTACAATTAGTCCTACACGTCCTCAGTCTCCTACCCCCCAAATTACTTCTACTTAAAATAGAACAACATATTTGTTTTATTTGTAAATCATAAAGCACGTGTTTCCATCTTTTCAGTCAAAACCAAGCACAGTCAATTAAAATTAACGGGGACTTTGAAAAGTCTAAATAATATTTTTGAAGTTTACAATAATTTGCTTTGCAGCAAGGCAAAAGTCCAACCAAAACTTTTTTTATTGAGCTTCATAAACAAGGCTCTTTGATTTATATTGCCTGCTTCCAGGGAATTCCTGAATTCTTGTCAAGAGAAAGAAAAATAAATTTGAAATTCTGCTAAGCATTAAAAGTACCGTTCATTTAAAACCAATTTTTTAACAGCGGCTCCATACTTATAAATATTGGCAGGGTTGACTTGCCCCAAGAAGCAGGGAATTATGAGAAACAAAAGTTAAAACTTTTGTCATGCAATGAATCCACTTGATCATAATGACACTAAACACTTATAACCTTTTGAAACAGAAAATATTGTTCCATCCACCACTCCATCCCTAGGCAAGGTACATTTTGTGCTCCCAGAATATTTATGTGCACAGTTGTGAGGCAAAGTGCACAATGTGAGCAATAACCTCACTGTTTCACTGAAAGATGGATGTGAGCTCTTCTCATTTGCTAAATTCAAGTTATGCCAACACAAGTTCTGTCAGAACACTGTATTATGACAAATACATTAACCTTTTTACAGATCTGAAGGCACAGGAACCTTTTCAATCACGTTGTTTGATCTCTGTGGTTTGCTCTGTGGTTTGCTGCTTATTGACTGAACCACAGCACACGTTCAGATATCCATCAGGTCAGGAAACCCGAGACACCCAATGAATCATTAAAAGCTTTGTATGACAAACACAGGGAAAAGGAACCCTTATCAGAATCCCTGTCATGGAAATTTTACTCAGAACCAGTATTTCAAATGAAAAAATACAATAATTGTGTGTTATAAAGTCTGTGCTCCTCCTGCACTCAGAAAGTGCTCAGAGGTGCGGGCGATGCAAACTCAGCTTCCAATCTGTCAAACCCATCCTTATGCAATCGAGGGATTCTTATATTAGAATCATAGAATCACAGCATGGTTTGGGTTGGGAGGAACCTTAAAGCCCATCCAGTGCCACCCCTGCCATGGGCAGGGACCCCTTCCACTGTCCCAGGCTGCTCCAAGCCCCAGTGTCCAACCTGGCCTTGGGCACTGCCAGGGATCCAGGGGCAGCCACAGCTTCTCTGGGCACCCTGTGCCAGGGCCTCCCCACCCTCCCAGGGAACAATTTCTGTCTATGTGACCTAAATTTTCCTTTATCCAATTTGAGTATTCAATGTATCAAATAAATATTTTAAATATTCCATTCTCATCCTTTCCAAACCATGCAGTCTCCCTTACAGGGTGCCTGTGGCCTCCTCTCACTTCTCCAAGACCTTTTGCAGCCTTTCAAAGAGGATTGCCTTCTGTGGGATTCCTCCTTCCCTAAAACCTGGCCACTTCAACTGTGCCCCCAGAGATCCCTGCCCCCATCCTTCCCATCAGCACTTCCCAACTCAGGTGTGTCTTGCCACAGATGTGGAGGAAATGCTATACAGTTACACTTCCCATTAGATTAGTCCAAATAAAGCGAAATCTGGCTAATTTTGGTTTCCAGATTTGCTTTATATCCCGCTCAAGTGAGGTTCAGAACCAAAACTTCAACTGGGCATTGAGGCAGCATATTTATAGAAATACGCTCAGCAAAATCAGGTTCTAAATTCAAGTTCAGACATGGCAATTCCCCCTTGTGATGACAGTAGGTGGGGTGAATATTAATTCTTAATCAGATTTATACAAATCTACTGTGATCATTAAAAATATTTGATACTTTCTGGTCACAGAAAGAAAGAATTGTTTCCTAAACTTGGAGTACCAGGGGAGGAACAATCTGAGAAACACTTCCAACAAAAATATTTGCTCTTTTAAACTCAGAGGGGAATGCATTGTTTATTTTTTAAAAATGTCATCCTCAAAGCCTTTGCTAATCCCCTAACCAAAAAAGTCCATTTTATTTATTATTTTTCTGCATTTCTTATTTATCTGTCCATAGCAAATAAGCTCTTTTTCATTTCTTTGTCCAAATAAGAAGTCTTTTTTTCTACTAGGATTTTTGGAATCAAGTGTTGAATATTTTAAATATAAATACCAGTTTATGTCATATTTTATTTTAAGTTTATTCTATTGGATTCATTTTACATTTTAATGGATTTAATTTTATCAACAGTATTCCATTTAATTCAGTTTCTCTTAACAGAAAGACGTACTGATAAAATGGAAGCTGAATTTTATAAGACATGGATCACAAACACAATCAGTATTGGAGATCTCTATAAATTCACATAAATCAATTTTATTTTCTTAATCAATTCTGGAGAATGCAGTCCTTCATATCAATACCTGTGTTTTCTTCAGAGGAAAAGTATTTCTACAAGGATATTCATTATTTGCTTATGGCTTACTGTGATCGATTCCTTGTTCCTCATCTATTAAAAGCTCCGATCATTACCAAGAAAAACTTTTTTCTGTTACAAATCAAGCAACAGCGAGAGTGAACAAAAAATAGTTCAGAAAGTGATTCATGCATCCCCATACGTGGCAAGTAATCTATTTGCTGAAATACATAAACTCCTTGGCAAATACTTGATAAAACCCTACCCAGCTGGGATCAATCTGAGAGTTGCACGCATAAGGGACAAGACCAGGAACATCATCCAAAGCTGACAAGTCAAAGACAGGATTCTTTTTTTTTTTAATGTCAACCTCAATGGGCTTTCGATTAAGCCCTAAAAACTGAATGATAAACTTAGCACGCTGTGCTCAAAGGTGAACCTTAAAATGAAATGTCTGCTGTGCCAAGAGCAACCCAGCAGCTCCCACTGCAAGCTTAATACATTGCAGATGAAAGAAATATAGATTTGAAAGGGGGCTCTGAAGAATAATTACCAAAGTACGATCAATCGCACAAAATGCAAACGCATTCTGGTGATCAACAATAACTGCACTCCAGAAGATTTATACAACTCAAAATATCTAATTAACATCTATGCAAATACCAGGCACTGTCAACAAAAGCACCGACTGCAGCTGGCCAAATTCCTTGGTAATCTCCAAAGACCTTGTGAAGTGGTGGGCACAGAAGCTACACAAACACCAGAGATCTGAGTGGCAAACTGAGCTCAGAAGTTGCACGTTTGATGTGATGGTGCACGATATCTACCCTTGCTGTCCTCATTTGTTCTCTTCAATGAATATGGATTAGCAATTAACCGCTGCTCCACTAGAAGTTAAGATGTATTACAGGAACAAATTCAACGTGGATTATAGGATGTGAACTTCTTATTGATCAACTTGCAGAAAATGACCTCAAAACTGCTGCCAGGCTTATGAGATTGGAATGACTTGTTTTATTGTTGTTGTATCCAATTGTGTGAGATGCATCATTATAGATGTGCCAGCGCTGCTAGGAAGCAATTAGGATTAAAATGGTTCCAGTAATTCCACACATCCCCCGCTCCCCAAGAGGCATTTCATTTTCTTCTGCTCCTCTGCATGGAGTACCTGAGAGAGGAAAATGGATGCAGCTTGTACAGCTCAGTTCTTTCAGCACAAAACTCATCATGAAATTGCAAATAAAATAAAACATAGGTACATCTCCTGGATTTTGCATAACTTGGGAATGAGAACCACATATTTCAGTTAGATGTGGATATTCTGTAGAAAAATAACAAAACCAAAAGCTTTTCTTTGCTGTGGAAGAACCATGAAACTCCACATACCATGATGCCATCAGGAAAGGTGCAAACCTCTGGTTCCATAGTTCTGGATGGTGCTGAGCCACATTGGGCGACAAAATACCACCAAAGAAACTAAACTACAGCCAGCACAAGACAGGAATTACAGAAAATATTATACGTGGCTTTAAACTGTAGCACACTGAACAGCTGAAAGGTTTGACTAGCACACTGCACTATCTCTGAGGAGTAAATACCAGGGAAAGAAAGATAAAATTGTCAAAATAGTTCCTTGTCACTGACAAAGCAGATACTAAACCCTTACTGCTAAGTAAACTTGAGGCAGAGCAGGAGAATTACAAATCCAAATTATAAACCCCCAAGTGGCAGAAACATACACAAAAAAATTGCAGTCACAATCTAAAAATGTAGGGAATAATTTGCAACAAAACATAATCACTCGGTTCATCTTTTGAACACTGGGCACTCATAAAAGGACTAACCCCTAACCAAGATCTGTGACAAAACATAAGAGAACTAGGAGCCCCGAAACAAATCCTTGACAACACAATCAGAGATTTTTAAATAAATGAGGTTACCTAAGTCAGAATGAAGCTTAAGTGTCAACAATCCTTTGATCCTATCAGAGCTACACTACAGCAAATATTGCCAGTCTGACATTTAGGAAAAGCCTTTCTGGTGCTGGTTTAGCCTCATTTTCAGGAGCACCAGTAGAGCAAGCACAGCAAGGATGGGAACAGCAGCATATTAAAAGAATATTCAGATGGACCAGAATGAACTCTATCAAACTCATAAAGAGGGGAGAAAAGGCAAAGTCAGTGCACTAAAAATGTACATGACTCCCAGAAAACAAGCAAAGGGCACAAATATTTCTGGCTTTAGTCATGGGAATGAGGAGTGGCCTGACTTCATGCAAGAGGGAACTGCTGCTACCTCACAGCGAGGTCACAGTGCTGCCCAGGGAAACCTGGCAAGCTCCCAGCCAAAGCATAGACCTGATAGTCCAAACAACTAAGGGCAGGATTAAATTGCACTGAGAAAACAACAAAGCACAACATAATTTAGAGTCCAAGAGCTGTCATCAATTCACGTAACAAAAACCAAGAAATAGAAGAAGAATCTAAACAGAAAGCCCCAGCAGTAAAGGAAGTGGTGACTCCAGAGGGACAAATTCTGCTGTGTTTTTAAAAATGGTTCCTTTATCTCAGCAGGTTTAGGATTTGTAATACTCCATTCAGGACTTCAGTGATCCTTGTGGGTCCCTCGAAACTCACAGTATTCTATGAATTCTATGAATTTTAACAGCAGTAGCTATTTCAATGGGTTTCCATTTTTATTCGAAGTGCAGAATTTTGGAATTCCTCCTCAGCAGCACCTCAGCTTATCTACAAACCAGCTAATGTCCCTTTAGAGTGATCCCTGAAGTGGCTTCTTCCTCAGGGATCTTTAAAGACTTGGCTGCACGATCACGAACACTGTTATTTATGTTTATAGAGTATTGGATCTGTGAATACACAGCCATGAGTAAATGTCAGTCCCTGACCAATAGCAGCTCATCAGACCCAATCGTACCTTGAAGAAGGGCTGTTTAGAACTGTCATTATAAATCAGACAGGAATTGTTGAGATGATGAACCAGTCAGACAGAAACTCTTGACCACAACTGTCTATGATACAAAAACTGAATTCAGACAATTTTGCACCAAAAAAGGCTCAAATTCTGAGGCACTGCTGATCAAAGCACCTGCAACTCTAGAGCTGCTTGGAGTTTCTTCTAAATTATTCAAGAGTCATAAATTAAACAGCTGGACACTGCTCCAACCTGCTCTGAGCTGATTATCTAAAATGGCACCATATGGCTCCTCGAGCATTCCCAGGCACGGTGCAGAGGTCAGGTGCTCGAGGAGCCAGGGAATGCTGATCTGAAACACTGAAATCATCTTGGCTGCTCACAAGTCTGCCTTTTGTCAGAGGAGGCTCGTGGCAGCTCTCCCCAAACCTGAAGCCAGCCTTCATTCTTTCACAAAGAGTGACATTTTCATAGTAATTAAAAAAGTAAAAAGAGCAAAGGCACACATTAATCAACACTACTGTAATATCAGACAGGAAAGTTTATTTTTATGAATTTGATTTATTGGTTCAACAAACCTGAGATCTCTCAAATGACATTCAACTATTTTCACCCATAAACACATTTTAACTACAGCATTTGTTAAAATTTAGGTTAAAAATAGATGCTGAAATACTGCAATATTTGTGGAGAGAGAATATGATTTTTTCACTTAGTTCTAACAACAGAGTTTAAAAAAGTAAATTAATTAGGGGGCAAAATCATCGCAGTTCAGAAAACTGGGGAGAATGCGTAAGGATTTGTTTAAAATTACACCAAAACTCTATTTCTATCCAAAGCCACTGCACCTCAAATTCCTCTGAGCATTTTCCTCTGTCAGGGCATTAGTCAACCATCTGCTGATTATTTAAAACTAAAAGCAATTCACATGGTATCACCTCTGAGATAAGTCAGTCTTACAAAATAAAAGGAAAAATCCCAGTATTTCTTGTTATCAGTTTTTTCTCAGATGAGGTATTTTTAAAGGATCAATTCGAGTAACTACTAAAAAATAATTTCTGTATGTCCAGGAGGTTAATTAGTTTGTTTTATTTCAGCTATTAGGTGTTCCTTTGCTCCATCTCCCATGTTTTCTTCTCTATTTTTTGACACTGTTTCATGGAAAACCATGTTGATTTCTTTCAGCGTAATGAACAGAAGTACAAACATAGTCACATGCTGCCACATCAACACATCAAAATTAGACAGAATTTGAATAGGATGTTATAGATTACTGCCTTCTATGCCCTCATGAAAACATCATTTGAATGGTGACATTCCTGCTGACGAGGAGAGGTTTACTGCTACAACAAAGAGCTTCCTTCTACCTCCAACAAATAATAAAATGGCCACCTCCCAGTGCTGGAATCTACCCTGCCTTTACCTTGGAGCATCTTCTGGTGCCTAAAGGGGCTCCAAGAGAGCTGGAGAGGGACTTTGGACAAAAGATGGAGGGACAGGAGCCAGGGAATGGCTTCCCAGTGCCAGAGGGCAGGGCTGGGTGGGATCTTGGGAAGGAATTGTTCCCTGGGAGGGTGGGGATGCCCTGGCACAGGGTGCCCAGAGAAGCTGTGGCTGCCCCTGGATCCCTGGCAGTGCCCAAGGCCAGGTTGGACACTGGGGCTTGGAGCAGCCTGGGACAGTGGAAGGTGTCCCTGCCCATGGCAGGGGTGGCACTGGATGGGATTTAAGGTTCCTTCCAACCCAAACCACTCTGGGATTCAATCAGTACCCCAAAGATGTTGCATTCCCAGCACCCAGCCAAGCCCCTGAACCAGCATCAGTGATGGGCCTTGCTGTGATCTGAACTCTGTACTCACAGACAGACTTTCCCCAGCATCTCCTCTAATGCTGCAGGATTTGGGGTTGATATTTTCAGCTTTTAAAAAGGAAGTTCTCTGTTAATTTATCTCTGAATTGTAAAGCTCTTACACTGGATATTTAAATACAACAATTTCTGATATGCCATATTTATTCATATTTAATTTTTAGTGATACCATCTCTTTGCCCCAACAGAACTGAAAGGATTACTCAACTGCGTGGTTTGGGTCTCTGTGCTATGTTTTATTCAAAGCTTTAACAATTAAAAAAGCTCAGAAACACAATTAGCTGCTTGCTCCTGCTTTGCATTAACCTTCAACTTTAGGAAGCCTCCCACAAAATTCAGGATCATGTCCTGATTCATATATTATACATGGAGGCATTTACCACATATCATCAACTTAAGAACTCTGAGCATTCTGCATTCTGCAAATGATGCAGTTGAGCAGATGCCTTCCTTATGGGAATGTATTATTTTAAAGATTGAAATACAAGCCCTTTAAAAAATTTGAACTTCCTCCATTCTGAAAGTTTCCAAAATCTAATGAAGTCATGCATGATTGATCACTCCAAGCAAAATGGTTCTTTCTCTTTCCTTTAGGTCAAGAAATATAAAGTTAACTCAAAATTTCATAACTTTTGCAACTAATTAAGTACAATTCTAGCACAAATATTTCCATTTTCAGTGACGAGCAGCTAAAGTTAACTTAGAGAAGAAAAGCAGAAGATGCCACAGAAAATTCTGGATTTCCAGGCACCATGAATTTCTCTTTGTTTAACTTCAGAAAACAACTACAGAATGCTGCTCTGCCAGTGGTGCTTTCACAGAACAGGAAAATCAAAACTGCAATTATAGAGCCAGAATTCTTCATTTACACTGGTGTGCAGGGCAACAAATATCAGCATGTCTGTGATGTGCAAGGGCTATGGAATGAGAAACCCTAAAAAATAGAGCACTTTGGCATTTCTTGGAGAGTGGGAATAGACCTAACCAGAAAAATTTCTTACTGATCACTTTTTGTAAATTGTCTGTGCTTCTTGCTGTGTGTTTCTCAGGGGAAGATAAGAACCTTGCAGGAGCACAGAGTGGGCTAAAAGGAAGCAGGAGAGGCTATTTATGATCTTTTCTTGTTGTATGAGAGATATATCTCATTATAGTGGCAGATGGGACATTGAAAGGAGCTTTTGAGTGCTACTACAACAAAAATAATAGATAAAAGTTAGATTTCAATAAGCCCTTCTGGACTGTTCCCTCAGCTTCTCTTCAGCGTTTTTAGCAGAAGGCTAATAAGGATATCTAAATGCTTGATCTGACAGCCATAGAAACAAACAAACAAAATAGTCATAGAATCATGGAATTATGGAAGGGATCCACCAGGATCATTGATCCAGCTCCCGTCCCTGCACAGACACCCCAACAATCCCAGCCTGTGCATCCATGGGAGCAGTGTCCAAATGCTCCTGGAGCTCTGGCAGCCTTGGACTTTCCTGACTGAAGTTCAGCACCTCTAAAATGTGCTCAGCATCACCAAGAATGAAGCCTCTAATCAAAGAATGTTTTATCTGAAAGTCTCAGCATATGACTTTTCTGGGTTTTAAGCTTCAGTAAGGGAAAATTTGCTCTAGCAGAAGACGTGTCCCAAGTGACATTCAAACAGCTTTTCATCTTTAATAGGTCTTTGTATTTTAATTTCATAATAAAATATCAGGGATGTTTTTAAAACCTCTAAAGCATGATGCTACAAATTTTCAGCTGCTGTTGCACTTTTATAAAACATATTTGAGCTGTTCCTAAAACAAACCTGGGAAGAGAAAATGTTCCAAAGCTCGCATTACTTCAGGATATTGTACAACATCTGGACAAAAATTCCTTCACTTATCAGCAAGCACCTATGCTGCAGTAAGGGGATTACCAGAAAAGGCTCTTCACTGTCATTCTTGAGCTGAAATGAGTTTAGAAGTTAATCTTTTATTGAATTCTCTTTAATGAGATTTCTGTTAAATGCTGCAGATTGCATTTCCTTTACCCAGCTTGAAGAAAGTTTGCACTTCTTCCATGCTCATTTAAATATCTTGGGGAAAGATGAGCTGTTCTCCCCTCACCTAGAGGGAAAAATCTGTCCAGATTCCAACGTGTCCATGATGTGCACAGGTGCACTTTCCTTCCCACCAGTGCTCTCCTCTGAGCCAGGCACTGGAATGGTTACCAGATGCCTGCAAGCAGATGCATTTGCTTTGAAACAGAGCTGGGGCCAGCAAGGAGAGGATCCAAGGGGAAGATGGATCACCCAGAGGTTCAAACCTGCTCCTGTTAGTTTGTGGCTTTTTCATTATGTTTTTTGTTTGTTTGTTTGTTTTGTTGTTGTTGTTGGGGTTTTTTTTGTTGTTGTTGTTGTTGGGGTTTTTTTAACTAATATTTGAGTGATAGCAATATTGACAAACTTGACTTTTCCTCTGTAAGGACCACAGGAGAGATTAGCAAGTGCGTCTGTTAATGGAGATCCACCTCCTCGTTCCTTGCTACGTCTGGGTGGGAAAGGCCCTCAGTTCACCCCTTCCCTGCAGCTGCAGCTCAGAACGGAAGAAAGGAGTTCTGAGTTCAGCTGAGACACTTGTAGCTGGACTTATTTCCCATAACTATTTCAGTTTATGTGCTGAGCAGAAAGTAAAAACTATATTAACAATTACGGAAATTGTTACATTAGTAGAGTTTTTACAGCCCAGCGGGGCCAGGGAGCTCCTGGAGCGGGGCCAGCGGAGGCTGCGGGGCTGAGGAAGGGCCTGGAGCATCTCGGTGCCCAGGAAGGGCTGAGGGAGCTGCGGCTGCTCAGCCTCGAGAGGAGCCCCGGCTGAGAGGGGCCCTGAGGCCTGGGTGTCCCTGTGTGCAGGGAGGGCTCCGAGCAGGGCCCGGGCTCTGCTCCGGGGGCCCAGCAATGGCCCCAGAGCCACGGGCAGCGCCTGAGCCCAGCGAGTTCCCCTGCACAGGAGGCACAACTCGTGCCCTGGGCAGTGCCCAGCCCTGAGCAGATTGTGCAGAGAGGCTGTGCAGTCTCCTCCCTGGGGATATTGCAGAGCCCCCTGCACACACTGCTGTGCCCTGTGCTCTGGGATGGCGCTGCTGGAGCAGGGAGGTGCCACCAGAGGAGCCCCTGGGGGCCCTCCTATGGATACGAAAAAGGCCTCAGCAGGAAATTTCTTTAGCCTTTGCAGCACTTTGTGAAAGTTCTGTCTTTCCCATGTAGAGAATTTAAAACAATGTTACAGTTTTGTAAATTGCTGCACCTGCAGCTGCTTCTCAAGGACTGTTTTGGTTTTAACTAGAAAAACATCTAGAAACGGATGGCTCAGAACTTGGCCAATCACCCCAAGGGGTGGGTGTCCGAGGGACCAGTTGTTTTATGCCATTCAACACGCTTCTGCGTATTAACATATAAAAGTTGTTCAATCTTTCATTAAACTCCCTTCTTTCGGATCGTCCTCTGACTGCTTGGACTCTATCCTTCTTTACCCGTTCGGGTTGCTACAGCGACAGCCTCCAGCCTCACCCAGCCTGGGGCTCTGTGACATTTATTATAATTTTTATTCTAATTACAGCAAGATCTTATTAGAAATTTTTGTGTGCATAAGTACATAAGAAACTTAGCCTGGGAAAGAGTCAAAGTAATGGCTGTAAAATCTGAATTGTTGATCGAATTGAGTAAAAGTGAGAATGGAAATATGGTATCCCCAGTGGCTGAAGTAAAACAAAAGCTGCTGCCTAAGGAGACATAGCACTAACATCTGGTTACATACTTAATTGAACACTTACTCTTTAAAAAGAATTTATCACTAAAACCTGTTTTCAAATTGCTAGAGGGGGTATTCTATAAATAAGATCATTAAAGTGAAATGTTACGAACTGGAGGCAGGAGGGCACTAAAAGAGCAAGTGCCAATGAAATAAAGGAAATGTGAGGTGGCAGGAATTATGATTTTGTTGTTTGTTTGAAGGTTTTTTTCTTGTTATGGAGTTTTTTAGTATTACAGCACTGAGCCCACACACTGCACAGAATAATCCATACTGTTCAGGGTTACTTCAGCAAATTGCAATCGCACAAAATCTGTTCAGAGTGGATGTAACTTGAGCTTTTCCTTGAATATGTCTCCTACATTCCTATGTAGAGCAAAGCTAAATGAGGCCTTCTGTGTTCTCTAATAATTCTGATTAACCTGGCATATTCTATAATTTGATACATGTAAGGCATGTTTGAGAATTACACAGTAGCACACTCAGTCATACACAGATTTCTTCTTTCCCCTCCTTAAAGAATCTGAGGCAAAAGTATCATGAACATTAAAAATGGTTTCGATTTCACCCTCTTCCTCTCTAGGTTTGGCTGAGAGAAAATGTCTCAGTCTCTCTTTAGTTTCTGCTCGACATTTATTAAAAATTCTCTCACATACTGAAAAATATTACCATAACCAGAAAAAAAAAAGACATCATTCTCTCATAGATTTTGGAGAGCTTTACCAAAGGAAAATTTGTTCCCTACCAACACATGACCCTAAATGATTTGAAAGAAAAAATATTTTGGTGGTGACATTACCCGGAAATAATATCCGTACAGAAATTCATGTGGGAAATTTAGTAAGTGACTAAACTGATTTTCTGGAAGGTATCCCATGGTCAATTCTGCTTTTTCAAATCTCAAGGAAAAGAAAAGTAAACTAAATCTGTAAAAGATGCATACAATGAGGAAGATGAAATGGGTGAATCAACTTGCCACATAATCAGAATGGAAGAACAGATACTACATAAAACATGCAGACCTTATAAAAATACAGGACAAATATATCACAGAACACTGGGGAATAAATCAGCCAAACTGCTGCAGAACCTCTTCGGCTTCCTCCCCGCTTTGTTGTGTGCTGTTTGAACGGCCATGGATGAGCAGCAGGGTGACGTGACTGCTGATCACACAGCTCACCACTGCTGGCAGCAGGGCAATGTTGGGTTCACATCTGTCTCCCTGGGAAAGTTATTTACAACCCAACTGGCACAGCAAACAGGGAGAGCTTTAGCCCACAATGTTGCAAAAGAACATTTCAGTGAGTGCATTCTCTGAAAAATTTCCCTTCACACCACTTGATCAACAACGACCAAAGAAATGCAGCACCAATTCTTCCTCGGGGTTCACAGGCTGAGCTGGAATGAAAGCAAAACCAACAAACAACCCACATTGTCATGGAGCTGAAACACTGACAGGTGTTAGAGATGTGTGATGGAAAGGTGGGACTGAAGTGGCTGGTCATGATTATTTACCCTTAATCAAAGAGTCACAGGCTGGTTTGGGTTGGAAGGGACTTTAAAGCCCATCCAGTGCCACCCCTGCCAGGGGCAGGGACACCTCCCACTGTCCCAGGCTGCTCCAAGCCCCAGTGTCCAACCTGGCCTTGGGCACTGCCAGGGATCCAGGGGCAGCCACAGCTTCTCTGGGCACCCTGTGCCAGGGCCTCCCCACCCTCCCAGGGAACAATTCCTTCCCAAGATCCCATCCAGCCCTGCCCTCTGGCACTGGGAAGCCATTCCCTGGCTCCTGGCACTCCAGCCCTTGTTAATAATGCAGGGTGCAGTTTCCGTCGAAATTTTAAGACTTTCAAAGTTCCCTCATTCCCGCTGCTTCCTTGGGTGGCTTGCAAACACATCCCAGGACATTCTCCTTGCTTATATCACAGGCTGCAACTGCATTGGTATTTTAGTTCAAAATGCAGTTTAAATTCATAAGAGGCTACAGAAGACCATGGTATTGTTGTTCTCAATTTTAATATTGCAGAGCTGATGTGAATAAGATGATAAACACTAAGAAAATGATTTGAAAGGAGAAACAAAAGAGTATTAAAACTGAAGGATAGAAGTTAACTAATGCTGTTAAAAAGTTTATCAGTATGTAAATGAAAGGAAAACAAAATAATCCCAAATCTCAAGTAATGTTATTCACAAAGCTATGAATGAATTATTATAAGCTAATTTTATGCATCTTTTATTTGTTTTGTATTACAACGATTTGCAAAAAGTTCATATAATTCAGCAGCCGATCTAGATAATATATTTGTTAAAATATGAAACCCCTGGCTATTCATTTCCTAGGGACTGACAAAACACATTATCAGGCTGTATATTGTAAAACAGACAAATAATGTCAGAATATAAAAACTGTATCATGTAGACGTAACAAACATCATCCTGACCAACAAACAAGTCAAGTGCCAAGTAACTGTCTGGTAATTCTGTGCTGAAACCAGCAATCTGCTTTTAGTGAAGGAGTAAGGTCCTAGATAGACTGAATTAATTGTGATTCATTTCCTTTTTCACCACCCTGGAATGAAAGCTGGGGGTCAATCCCGCTGTTCCCCCTGTAGACTGAAGCCCACCACTCAGTGTTTACTCCAGAGAATTTGTGATGGCATAGAAAGGGATGATCTGCCTCCCCCCAGACCTTCAGCAAGTGGTGCTTGTGACCAAAACAGCAACACCAATTCCATTCCAGAATTTTGCTTAAAGTTTCTCCTGCCAGCTTCACAAAGCTCAAGGCTACAGGAAGCTACAGCGGAAATACCCTAAAATTCAGCATAAAATCACACTGATATCAGAGAAGGATAAAATCAGCTTGTTGGGCTTCTGTCCTCTCTCAGGTCAGAACAGAAACCAGGACGTGGCCAATAATGCCAAATGGAACTGATCAATAGAACACAAACCAGGACGTGGCCAATAATGCCAAATGGAACTGATCAATAGAACACAAACCAGGGCGTGGCCAATAATGCCAAATGGAACTGATCAATAGAACACAAACCAGGGTGTGGCCAATAATGCGAAACGGAATTGATCAATAGAACACAAACCAGGACGTGGCCAATAATGCGAAACGGAATTCATCAATAGAACACAAACCAGGGCGTGACCAATAATGCCAAATGGAATTGATCAATAGAACACAAACCAGGACATTTTAGTTTGGCCAATAATGCCAAACTAAACTGATCAATGAGTTTTATCTTCTTCTACCTCAAAGTAGCTCAGTCTTATGTTGTGCTGAGCCTTTCCCCAAGCATCAGGCTCCTCAGGTTTTCAGATTTCTTTCATTGCCAAAGAAAACAGACTTTCTCCCTTATTCCATTTGTTATTTATTTATTTATTTATTTATTTATTTATTTATTGTATTCTAAATTTAAAATTCCTCCTGCATTTACTACTGATAAACAGGAATGACGAACACTGCAGTCAGGAAGAAAAGGGAAGTGCTATCAGCATAACATTATTGTTTGTTGGGAAAAACTTAAAAGTTACCTAAAGGATATTCCCTTACTACTGCTGCAGGCTACACTTAAAATCAAAATTTGGTCTGAGCTAATTAGCACAAGCAAGTAAATGGCCCTAATCATTGGCTGCTGTAAATTACATTCTTGTACTGTGTTACAATAAGAAGTATTCTTTCCTTTCAGTTGTTAGGGAACGTTTTACAACATATTGTAAATCACAGCTAGAATTTTTTCCCTTGTATAGCTCTTGGCACTGATAAGGTAATCTTGAAAAATTATCAGCAAAATTCCCCCAAATGCTAATGGCAAAATGTTCCTAAATTTATAGAACCCTTGGCTTAGATGAATGTTGCTGGGAGCAACAATTAACTGGGAGGGAAAGTTTGGTAATCATTACATAGCACATGTGAGGCAGATGTTGAATGATAGGAAAATTAGAAAATAAATCCAGTCAATCATGTAGTGTGATTTACTGACTGAGGAAAGATATGCAAACCTCAGATTCCAAGGCCAGAAGAGGGGAAAAAACCCTATTTGGGCAGTCTCCTCTCTCTTGAGGCTGTAATTCAAAGCCTCTCGTGCCAAGGAAGAGATTCCTGGTAGCCAAGTGATGCCATCCTTCCAGCCAAAGTGCCTCCTGCTTGGCTGGACCTGCCCCTTCCATGAAAATGAAGGGGCTGGACATGTCCCTTCCATCCTGCAGCTCCCATTCCCTACCCTCAGAAAAAAGGAAATTTTCCACACTTTTTCTGTTATTGGTTTATTAGTGCTAGAGAAGGGGACTTACACCCCTGTTCCCACTGAAAATATTCCTCTCAGTGTATCAAGAACAAATTTATTTTTGCCTGTAGCAGGTGTTACTCAGAAATCTCAAACAACAAGTGTTTGAAATGCTATAAAAGTAATGATTTGGAAGTTTTATATAGTTTTCTGCATAAATGATATTAAAATATTTTGCTCCTGCACCTGCCTACTCTTTACATTAGCATAATTATTCATATCCTAACAAACACATCGGTGGCATTTGGTTAGATGAGCAGAAAAATAAAAGCTTTGTCCATCTGTAAAGCATCTGCCATGACAGGAAAACTCCTGTGTTTTTATTATTAAAAAAAAAAATAGGTGAAGGTTGTTTTGTTGTTTTTCTTGGACCAGTAGGTCCTCAGTTTTATTTCCTTAACTTAATCTAAGAGCCACCAGATGTTGTTAAGCTGTTTGTTCCAATGAGTATTTCCTCTAAAAATGAGGTCCCAGCCATGGCCACCGTAATCACCAGAGCCACGCACAGGCTGCACTGCCTGACACCATCCTGACCATTACATGACCTTCACTGGGAAAGAGTTCCCTACTGGAAGTACATTTATCTCAGATGTGAATATGACAGGTAAAGAGAATGTAATTTTTTAGAGCTTTTGGACATCCGTAGACTTCGTATAAAGGTGACAAAATATCCACTGGATGCAGTAATAAATCACTTGGTTGTGCAGGAATCTTATACTGAGCAGTTAAAAGCTTTCCATGTGGATATAAATTCACATGTAAGGTATTGTTCATATTGGCCAGAAGTGGTTTCTGCCTGTGGTGGGCATGGTATCAGTCATTGCTGAAAACTCTGACAGGAGACCCAGCTGCAGCAATGGCAGAAAAATATGTCTCTCATAAAATCACAGAACCGTGGAATGGTTTGGATTGGGTTGGAAGGGACCTTAAAGCCCATCCAGTGCCACCCCTGCCATGGGCAGGGATATGGATACTGAAAAAACATCAGCAAAGAGATTTTCCTGCTTTCTGCAGTATTCTGTGAAAGCTCTGTCTTTCCCATGCAATCTCTTAAAAACAATGCTACAGTTTTGTAAACCTTTGCCCCTGCAGGTTGTTTTTACAGTATTGTTATGATTCTAACTATAAAAAATATTTAGGAATGGGTGTCTTAGAATTTGGCCAATCGCCTCAAGGGGTGGATGGCCAAAGGACCAATTACCTTATGCCATTCAATACATTTCTTGCAAACCAAACATATAAAAGACTTTTTCGATATACTAGTAAAGCCTTCCATTTATCCCTGAGCTGGACTCTGTGTCTTTATTATATCCATCCTCGGTGCAACAGCGACACAGGGGCACCTTCCACTGTCCCAGGCTGCTCCAAGCCCCAGTGTCCAACCTGGCCTTGGGCACTGCCAGGGATCCAGGGGCAGAATGAGAATTCCATTCCAGCACCTCAGCACACACCACCAGCAATTTCTTCCCTATATCCAATCTAAATTTCCCTTCTTTCAATGTGAATCCATTCCCCCTTGTCCTGTCACTGCAGTTCCTGATGAATTGTCCTTCTCCTCTCTTCTGACATCATCTCAGTGCTGGATCATTTCCCATATTTCTGTTTGAATGGTATTTCAACTTCATCACTTTCACAGGGGATTTTTTCAAAATCCATCAGAAAGTTCTGTCTAGGAAGGGAAATGAATGCTTAAAGTCGTGTTACATAAAGAACAGTCCCTCTGAGGCTGTGACACGAGGGTATTAATTGACTTGAATGATGGCTTTGTAATACTTTGACATATTTTTGGATGGCAAAAAAGATTTACAATATGGAGCAAGAAATACTAAGTTATTTTGTGACAACAAAATTTGTGAGTGTATTTATGCAATTTAAATCATTTTAAAGGGAAATTTAGGATGGGGACATTTTAATCCCACTGCGTTCAAGATTAAAAATCAGAGTTTAGCAAAAACATGTACTCCTCGGGCTTTTTTTATTGTTCTTTTTTTTTTTTTTTCTGGTATTACAGCCTGCTCTTTGGATTGTCAAAGATGTGTAAGTAGTTTTAAGAAATGTGTCAAGATGACACAAAATATTTTATAAGGCTTTATTTTTCCCAGTTACAGCGTGTCTTATTTGGCGAGCTTTCTTTGGCCTGACAATGAATTTTTATTTTCTAACTCCTTCATCACTCAGCCTTGTCACACAAAAATTATAACAGGAGCAAAATCTACATATTATTTGAGCAACAAATTCTGTGATCATTTCAGCTTTCAGGATGGATCAATCACCTCAGTAATCAGTGGTTCTAGTCAATAATAAAGCACAGACTGTTTTTCAGTTAGTTTACCAATCACTTCAACTTGATTTATAAATATATTTAAAACATGAAGTATTATACAAGCAGAATAATAAAAACATGCCCCAGTCAAGTGTGGTGTTCCAAAAATTTGCACGAGTTTGTGTCTGAAAATGAGGGTGTTCAATATCCCTCAGAATCTGCTTCTAAATCTCACCTAAAATAAGAAGAGTTTAAGATGTGACACCTGTTTTTATAACTTTGCGTGCAAGAACAGGAGATCTGAAACAGAAAGTTCACTACTGTACTATAAGAAAGAAAAGTTGCATTTCTGGTTTGAGATTATAATCTCAACCACCCTCTGAACTCAACGTTCAATGTCCCCAGCCACATCTTGGAGCCATTATCTGTCATGAACTGCAATTCTTTATCACAAATAATCTTGAAGTAAATAGAGCATAATCCAAAGGAAAAAAAAAAAAAAATCTATGTCTCTTTGTTTCATTGCTAATTAAAAATGTATTTTTAGCATAAAAAGAAGAATCATTTTTCTAATTTTTTTTTAGCAGAATCAGTAATTTCAAAAGGACTAATGCCCTGAAGATAGTGCAGTACCTTATTTGGGGAGTTCTCACCAGGAAATTGGAATCTGAACTGTTAAAACGTTTTTAGATACCACACAAAACAAATGTCCATTGGGCAACAAAGTAATTTAATGAAAATAATTGAACAGTTACTATTTTCTTTTGTTTTCTGCTGTCTTGTGTGACCTGCTAAGCTACAGTGAGCTGTTATAGAGCAATCCCTTCTGCTGGTCACCTCCGTTTCACTCCTTTGTTTGCTCCTGTTGCATTCTTGTTCCCTGAAAGCCACAATATGCAATTGTTCCGAGGATTTTTTTTTAATCATATGATGTCATGTTAAATGCAGACAACACATATTGCTATCAATTTTTATTTTGATCAGCTTCAGATCAAGCTTTTGTGCAAAAAATCAGAGGCTGATTCAGAGCATGCAGGGAAGGGTAGGACTTAATATCCCTTACATTACTCAGATAAAGTTTTAATAACCAAACTTTTAATCAGATCACCCATAAAGGCCTTGGAAGTCAGCAAGTATTGGTTTGTTTGATGGGCAACCCAAAGAAATGGTCACAGTGATTCAATACTCCTGAATTTAATAAGGCTGCTATTGAGATGGTATTTGAATTTCCCTCCTATGTATTCAGCTTCTCAAAAGTCTCTATTTATCAAAACTAGTCTTTTTCACAGAATTTAAGTGGAAAACCTTGCCATCAACAATTCTGCCAATGCACTAATATAGATAAAATAGATACACAGCGGAGAGTGCAAAATTAATTTTGAAGGCAAAGATAACTTCCCATCCCACACAATTTCGTACAGATTTTCCTACTATTTACCTGCTTTGGTACTTGTTTTCCACAAGCACTGTTCATTGTTCAGCTGCTACTGCTCAGCAAAAGATTTCTTCTTACCATAGCCTTTATGTTTCCATTTAAAGATAATTTTAGACCCAAACCAACTCTATTTCTTTTAAGACAGATGAGCTTTGCCTGGCAACAGTAACTTTCAGGATGGTAACATTACTGAATTCCAAGTGCACTCTTGCAAAAATATTTTCCTGATCTCTTGAAGATCTGGCAGCATTTATCAAATTGTTCCTACAGGCATATTAACAGAGAGATGGGGTTTGTGTGCGCATGCACACGCTGTCCTCTGCCTCTGCATCCTCTGCATCCATGGCTGGCACTGGAGCTCCAGCAGAACTTAAAGTTCCTATGTGATATGGATCAGGGCCAGATAATAATGGCCAATAGATGTGCCACAGCACATCCAGCACTTCTCAGTCCTTTAAACTGCTTTCAATCTGTGGCATTGAGCAGGGAAGCAGGGAAGTGTCTCCAGGATCTGGTGGGAGGCAGAGAGAGGGAAGGACTGTCCAGCATTGTTGGGTCCCAGGTCAGTAAGAGCAGCTGGGAGGGGCTGGGAGAGGCCATAAATCACAGCAGCTCTGTTGGCAGCACTGGGGATTTCTTTTCCTCTTTCTCTCCCAGTTTTCAGGTCCATCTTCTATCCTTGAACCCCTCTCACCCCCCTCACGCCCAGCCCACCCTCTCACAAGGATCCCTGCAGGATGCTTGAAAGAAGCACTTTTCTTTATCCCTCCCCCTGCTGCAGCCCCTCAGGGCTGGGGAAATGGCTGGAGAGGGCAGCAGAGGATGTCCTGGAGATTTTGGGGAGTTTTTCCTGTTTTCTCTCAGGAGCAGAGCTGGGTGTTGCTGTTCCCACTCCCCAGCTGTGGCTCAGGAGTTACTGGGTCGCCTCCTGCAGCAGCAATTCTCATTACCATTAAATTGGCTGTGCTGGAAGAGGTGACAACGCTGGGCCAGTCCCGCTCTCCTTGGCTGAGGGATGATGCGGGGAATCATTAAAGAAAAATTAATCTTGTTACGTGAAAGATGTAACAATAGGGGAAAATGTCAGCTGTAAAATGCACACAGTCACTCAGATTACTCTAAAGAGATAACCATCCTTTAAATAAAAGTGAAGAACTGTAAAATTGTTTTAATTATCCAATCACATTTACTTAGTGTAATGTTATATAGAATACTTTGATTTTGAATTGAACAAAGAAGAAAATTACTTAAGGACCTGTTCTTATCAGGTTCTAACCTTCCTGTGGTAGATTTGAATGTTTTTCTTTTAAAATATAATTTCATCTTTCTTTTGAACACCATTTTTTAAAATACCATTCAATTCAACAGGTAGCAATATAATAAGCATGGATATAATTTTGTGCTTCTAGTAATCTATATAAAATGACCCATATGAATCAGTTTGAATGATTGAAAACCTTATATTAGTTTAGACTTGGGACAAAATCTCCCTGACTGCCTACGTAAAGTAGGATGATAATCCTAAATGATTTAGTAACAGTCATGAAGCGAAGACACAAAACTTAAAAAGCTTACCGGCTTCAAACAGATTTGTTTCCTTTTCTCTGATGATTTTGCATACCTTTGACCTTGTTGTAAAACTACTGAGCCGAGGGAAAGAGACAGAAAAGATATGCCTTGACATAAAAACAAACCCCTTTAAATACATATTTGATGGAAGATTGGATTCATGGCTTAAAAGCTCTATTTTTCACAGCCACCCATTAATAGAGATTTTGAAGCTCTCCCTGCTCACATGGGGAAAAGGTTTTTGCTTAGAAGTCAACACAGCAGAGGAAAATTGGAGAACAGCAGCACCATCCTGGAGTTCCACAGGGAAAAATTCTGACACTGCCGTCATGTTTTCGATCCCATCTACCTCAAACTGTGTTCCAAAATAACAGTGATCCTATTAATCACTCCTCATTATCATCCCAAACCTGACACGCTAATTTGGCTACAAAAGAGATCTGAAGCATCATCTGTATTTTTCCTTTGTTATGCTAATCAACATCAAAGGCTGGGTTACTTCTCCTCAGTGCCACTTGCTAGCTGAAAATTATTCTGCCCGGTTATTTTTTCACCTGGACAAACACAAGAAAATGTGAATTTCTTTAGACTTTATTTATTAAATCAAAGAGAACTATCTTGTCCTGAGATGAAAGACAATTTCCATCCTTGTTTGTATCGGGAAAATTTGGAACACATAACCTGAATTACAGAAATAGCACAGGATTTTTGGGTTAGGATTCCTGCTTCCAAAACTTTTCTTGAGTTTATAAAGCTCCTTAAATTACTGATTACTTTGTGATTCTTAAACAGAAGAATAGTTAAATTCACATTTATGATGGGTTTTCCTCAGCAGAATTCTTTGAACACCTGTTTCATTAATATTATGACAGGCTGAAAGTGATACACTTGGTATATAATGTTGGATTAAATTCAAAGTTATTTCTTTAGCAGTTACTTCATTTTGTAAAGACATATATTTTAAAAGAGTGGGTTTGAAGCAGACAATTTTTTTTTACTTAATCAGTTGGTTGAAACAAATAGTTTAAATGTGTTACACTATAGCATAATTTCATCTGGATGAAATGTAAACTGAAATAGAGAAAAAGATTGAATGTTTTCCTAAAGAGACGTTATTGTTCATATCCATAATCCTTTAATCCTACAGGGATAATGGCTGACTCCACTGGATGTTTACTTAAGGAAGAAGGGAGGGTTTTATCCTCAGTATGGGCAAATTTCCCAGCATTCCTACTAACAGTTTGTGTTGGTTGGAGTTGTATTCAGTCTGGGCTGAAATATCCCATTTTCTTTGAAAAATGTCCCTCAGAATTAGTTCATCAGTTTCTGAAAATAAAAGTCAGGAAAATAACTTTTCCCCTTGTTATAAAACTTACGGTGACCTTATCTTCCATCATTTGTGTCATTTATAATTCTGAGATTTGGCAGAGGTTGCTGTGCATGTCAAGGGTGCTCTTTTTGCCATCCTCTTTAAAGTCACCCAATTTTGACAGTTCTAGCCTTTGAAAATTGCAGCTTGCCTATGCCCAACAGATAATTACTGGTTCCTCAAACCTAAATTTCTTTAAGAATTCAAAGATTATGACTCTGGATAACTGTAGGTCAAGTGGGCTATTTTATCGAAGGAGAAGCAACATGCTTTTCAACTTCTCCCAGCAAGAAAAAAATGAAATATGGAGGGGTTAATATCAAAGTCTCATAAGTATCAAAGGTATGGAGCCAAGGATGCCAGGTATGGAGCAGTAAAATTGGCACAAATTGTTGGAGAGAGGCAAGGACTTGGAACAAAGACAAAGGAAGACTGGAATATTTCTGCAGGGAGATCTGTACAGCAGATTAGGGCTGACGAATTAAAAGGCAGAGAGATACATATCAAAAAGTAATGTAAAAAGAATGGGAATGGGAAGGAATAATTAGGAAATAAATCCTGTAAGTTGAAGAAAAAGATTATGGTGGAGAAACAGAGCAGATCAAAAGCAAAGTGGAAATGGGAAAGCAACTTGGAGCAGGGAAAGTCTCTAAGTACAACACACAAGTGTAAAGAGAATTAGGCACTGTGTGTAGGGTTATCAGAAGGGAGGGAGAAGCAGGGCAGGGAAAATACAAGAGTAGCAGGTTGGAGGGTGTGAAACATAAATAGGAAGTTAAAACAACAACAACAACACCCCCACCTTAATCTGTTAATAAAAATTTTCCATACTAGAGCCTGGAACACAATCCATGGATGACTTCCACTTTGCTGGGTGTGAAACTCATTGTCTGTGTGTGGGTGACACCTTATTGTGCTGGGATCTGCTGTTTCCTCCATGGCCAGCGTGGCCCTAGGGCACCAAATACCTTATCTCATTGATAACAGCCCTGGGGACCCATGTGTGCTCACAGTCCAGATGCCTGAAACCCACAAAACTCAGCAAATGCATTAACACAGAGCAAATGCAATTATTTGTTCTATACAATATAAATATTTGTTAGTGTATTATTTTAAAAGTACCTCAACAGGGAAATATTTTGTGAAAAACATTGGGCTATCCAAATTGAAACAAAATCATTATCACTTTTCATTAGTGCAAATGAGACTGACTCCAAGTAAACTAAAATACTAAGCAAGGAAAATAATCCAAAACCCTAATACGAGGAAGAGAACACTAAACTTCAACAAAACTTCTAGAAAACATTTAAACTTCTAACACTTAAGAATCCACAAATAAAGTACCTGATTTTATATAATGTTTAAAAAACACCCTATGGCACCATCAATCCCATCAGTTGACTTCCCAGCAAGGCCTTCATTTATTACAAGTGACAGCAGACTGGGATGGAGGGAACTTGAGAAAGCTCAAGGAAATAATTAAATAGCAAAGCCAGCATCTGGCCCTACCAATGAGCTCCAGCAGGAGCAGGCTGCACTCACAGACAGCACTCCTGGAGCTTATCTGTAGGAGTTTTATCTCAGATGAGGTTCTTGCTGAACCCCGAGGTGTGCTGGGCTGGAAATGCTGCCTCAGATCCAGGTTTTAACTCAGAACCACTCAGGCTGAACTCTCAGAACAGTTGTGGTGGGACTCACAGCGCAAACATCAGCCACAGGTTAAAGAGAAATGGAAGAAGGAAAAGAGAAGAATCTAAAAAGAATAAATGCTGACTGGGAAAGCAAAAGAAAAATAGGAAATCTGAGTGAAAATATTGAAGGAATTGTGGAAGTTTCTGGTCTAAAAGGAATCCTCGGGGTGTATGCCTGGCCAGCTAGAAAAGGTGATATAATGATTCCATGAGTAAAGTTCTGTGCAAACAGAAAGATTTACCAAAAAATAGATGGAAATGGAAAAAGCCGTTTAAAAATATTTACTAATTACTCTGTAAGTATATTTATCAGCTATGCTGAACTATGATATAAATCTCTTCCTGTATCCTGTTCAAAACCCAGCCATTTTCAGATCCCAACCCCATTTCTGCCTCAGTGATTTATGCACTGGATTTATATTGTTGCCTTATTATATCCAGGTAGCTGCTGATTCTTACTACAGAATTTAAATTTTGGCTTTAACATACAGTCTCCAACTATTTCTTCTTTTTTCGTTTTGATAAATTCCTCATCTGTATAAAAGAACATGTTCTTTCACTCTGAACAGTGATTAAATATTTGTTCATTTATTAATGCTTAATTCATGGATGAAATTATTTGTCTGTTAGATGTGTAGGATTTGCTCCTATTGCAACTGAATTCAATGCCTTTGACCCTTTGAAGCCCTCTATAAGCACAATTAATGTAATCTTCTCCCAAGCTCTCTGTTCCTGCTTTGTCTGCTTCGTTCAAATTCATCACCTTTCAAGCAATTCTACCAAGCATGTTATCTCAGCTCCTTAGGGGAAGCTTTTATGGGAGCAAATACCTTGCCACTTAATTACATTCCAGGAAATTATTAGATTGCACTCTCCAGTTTATCTTGGAGGGAAAAAGGGAACTCTGGATATTTTGTTTATGAATTTCACATGCACCGCGGGTCACCTGTTTGATACAGGTTTACTTTACTGTTTATAGTTCAGTTAAAAGGGGTTGGGAGTGATAAAGCCGCCTGAAGAACCCAAAGAACTCTGAAAGCCTCCTTGCTCTCACACACTTGGATTTATTCTCCCCTCTACAAGCCCAGGATAAAAGGGAACATGACGTTTCAAAGAGGGTAAGAAGACAATTTGAATGGGGTCTCAGGAGCTCCTCAGAGTGAGGGTGCCAGTAGAAACAAATTAATGAAACCTCACAGACTCCTCAGTGAACACTTTTCCCCCCTTTTGATAGTAGGCTTTCATATTACATTTTATCAGGCATACTAGGAAATACATATATTAACATTTGCATTACACCTCCTCATCCTGCACTACATATTTCTGGGTGTACAGGTAAATAGTCCTTTCTATTTCTTCTGAAAAACCTGGTTATTTATCAGTCTGAACAACTACCACACTGTCCCAGAGGAAGTCACTGGCCAAACTCATGGAGTCCTGTCAGATTAACATAGTTTGTACAATTTGAGGTTATGACCTGTGAAACAGATTCATGTAATCCCTTATAAAGGGAGATGGCAGCAGCAAAATCAGTTCCCCGAGGTGCACAATAAAGAATTCCTGCTGTAGAGTTTGCCATTTCCACAGGATAACCAGATGATAGCATGGACACAACCCAGAGTTCTCTACCTGGGTCCAAAACAGAGCTGGTTGAAGGCTGAACCCCAGCCCTGGCGTTCAGAAGTGAAGCACATCATTTGTCCCCTGCAATGTCTAACCTTCTTATTAATAAAAGCTAGTCATTACTCAAAGGAGCATTTCCAACTCCTTCTCCCTTACAGATGAGGGACAGAAAAGCACAGAGCCATTTCTATCTGCTTTGCAGGAGTTTGTTGAGTACAGAATTCCCATTCACCAACCATTGCTCAATCTACAACATTTGTGATGCTCAGAGGAAACAAACAAAAGCTTCCAGCTGTTGCATACCCTTTATGTAGAAGATTAAATTATCTCTCTATAGTCTAAAATTCAGATTTACGCATTTTTTTCTCCATTTTCTTAAGGTTTGTCAGCTGGATTCTAAAAAATGTTGCTCTAGTTTCTGTTGAACAAAGTGCATTTATCTCAGATGTTCCTCTAAATTGTGTTACCAAATATCCAACATGTTTTACCTCAGACTGTGGCTCCCATTGGTGTAGCAGCAACACTGATTTTCTTTTTTGTTTGCTACTTTTGTTCTGGCTCTTCTGTGGCATTGGGACTCACTACATAAACTGGATATAATCATCTTTTAGTGTAAGATGTTTATACCAGGAAGGCTGGAGCTCCAGGAATGAGCACCTGCCCCCCTCTCTGACACACTGATCAACCTCAGCAGCTTCCCAGAAATAATTCACACTCATGCAAATCTTGTTAACACATATAAACTCGTCTGTTATTAATTAAATAATTCCATTCCATTGTCTCCATTCCTTCCTGGCTCTGTGTCGTTATTCCTCTCCGTCCCCGCTATAAAGCAACAGACCCTTAAGTTCCCTTCCAACCCAAACCATTCTGTGATTTTATGATATATAAGGAGATATCTGTACGTAGTTGTATTAAATCCCTCCCCTCACCTCCATTCCAGAATTTTCACATACTTAGAAGTTGAACCACAGAAAAGTCACTGCAACTCCTAATTTATCTTGCAGTCCAGGAGGTACCTGATGTAGAATCACATTCACTCACTTTTAATCAGGCAGATTATCACCTTCTGGGATAAGTGAAACTACACAGGGCTTTTTTAAGGTGTGTGAGAGAACACTACAGCAATTCTGGACGAAGAGGAACTCGTTCAATATTGGGTCCACAAGACAGAAAAAAAAAAAAGATTGCTGCTGCCTGATTAGGGAAAATATTGGAAGATAGTGCAGGTATTACTAATCCCCTTAACAGAAGCAGTTTATTAGATTTTTAGTCATAAAGGGCATAAGTGAAACATTCTCAGGTATTTTGAGTAATCAGAATTGCTTTTTTTCTCCAGGAGGGTTAAGGCAAGATGTGATGTGAAACTCATTTCAGCCACTTCTGCTTTTGCAGCTTGCAGATTCTATAATTAGAAGCCAATCTCATAGGGGGTTGTATGCATTGATAAAAGGCTGTACTTTATCACTTGTAGAGGATAAGAAGCACAGGGTAAGAAGGCTGGTGAGAAGTTTCCAGCCCAGTGAGAAGCCAGGGATGTGTTGGTGTGAGGACCGTGTTACACTGATTTTCCCCTAATTCATGCTGTGTCTTAATCCATGCATTTTATTCCCAGTGCCAGTGTTACCCTCCCAAACTTTGCTACAACTCTATAAAAACAGATATACAGGAAATAATACCCTGCAAACATCCCAGGTACACCCTCACACACAGCTTCCCACACCCCTGCCTTCCCCAGCTGCTGTGCCCCACACCAAGAGCCGAGGTTTCCACGAGGATAAATTATAAATAACAGCAGAAGATGGATCGGGCACGTCGCTGTGGTGCCGATGGATTTGGGAATGATTTGTTGCCATAGTGATGACTTGGCCTGGGCATGCTGGGAGAGGTTACTCAAAGAATAGGGGAGGTTGTGTTTTGCATGTACAGTCAACTTAATTAATCTTGACATCGTGAAGAATAGAGCACGAGTCCCTTGGAAGAACTTTCTCTGTGAGGCATTTCTGATGTCCTTGAGCACTGGAGTCTGGAGGTAGTTGTGCTAAATTTTTTTCTACATATTTTTACTTAATAAGAAGTCTTTTTTTTTTTTTCATTTCAAATCCTACATTTAGACTTAAAATCATTGAAGCAAATGGCTTTTTAATCATATAAGTCTCACTCTAGCAGTTTGCACTGGTTGAATACTTTTTCAGTGTGCTTTAGTTAATGATTTAAGAAACACTTTAAAAACTCTGAATACCATTTTCAGTGAACAACAAGGTATAAGACAAGTATTTTGCTTTGTTACCTAAATAAGTAGGTATAGAAAAATAGATCATAGAGATTACACAGAATATAGAATAGCAGAATAAATAGATATAAAAAATAGAAGATAAACTAAGAATGCAAGCAAAAGTCCTTATTTCATGCCTCTATGACATCCATTAGTCTATTATTTTTTTTCATTCACAAACATCCCACTACAAGAGAGAATATTACAAATTATTCTCTTTTTTCCTCATGCATTTATGCAGTTCAGTATTCACAGGCCAGCCCTTTTGTTAAAAAGATAAAGGTAGAAGCTGAGAGAATTCAAAATGTATTAATTATATATGTTCAAAATGTCCTTGAAGAATATTCGTGATATAGACCAGGTATAAAAGAGAAGGATATTTTGGCCGTTGGATTAAGATTGGAAAATCTTAAAGCAAGGTTGCTTTTGATTTTCAAGAGCCCAAACCTATCTGCATGTCAGTAACATATTATACTAATAGTTATTTCTACATTTTGGATGATACAAAACTCTCATCCTGCTCTCCCTTCCTGACCAAATGGAATTAAAAGGTCTCCTGTACCCCCTTTCAAGGCCAAATTCGGACCAGGCTTCCAACTTTAGCTTCAGAATTAGTCTTTCTTTCACTAGTTCATTTCCAATTATAATTAAGGAAAAGAGCCACGTTTCCGTCTTCAGTAGAATAATATTTTCACCCTTCAGGAAAACAATAAAAATACTCTCTGCACTCATCTCTAAGACACATAAGGTTGCAGGTTGCTTGGAGACCGTCCTTAAACAGTCCATTAATTCATTGAAAAAACCCATCTTATTTCTTTATTTCAAAATATACTCAACAACCAGAATGAAAACTGTGCCTGTGGAAGCACGTGAGGATTTCGTGGAAAACACAACACCAAGCAGACGATTTTCTGTTTTCAATTAGAAAAAAATAGCAGAAGCACCATAAACGTTGTCTGTACAGTGAAGGACAAACGACCCCTGACACCTCTGCAGCCACTGTTCCTCTCAAAGTCCTGATTGCAGAGGGGATAACAGCCCTGATCAATGAACCCAAGCCCTGACATTTCCTAATGCCTTCCACACACACTCACAGCCTGCCCACAAATTAGCTCTGCTGCCACCTCCAAGCCCAGAAAACCCTTTTTGTGCTCCTCTCTGTACGTGCACTCTCAGAACTCCCAACAGACACAATTTCTCAGCGCTCCTTGTAGCAGTCCCTTCTTCCTGTGCTAAAACAAACAATTTCTAACCTAATGCTTTAGCTAAGGTAATCTATTTTTTTGCCATCCTTTTTTTATCCGTAGGAATTATTAGAAAACATGAAGAAAAACATATAAAAATTAATTTCTAGTTACTACTCAGCCTGTTTCACCATTATGCCTTGTTTCTGTAAAGTGTCTTTATGTCATTTAGTTCACATATTCAAGACTTTTCTCCCTTTTAGCTTCAATTCCTTAAGAGTTTGACCATGTTACCATGATTTTCCATTGGATTAAGTACAGTTTTACATTTATAAGCTTTTATTCAGCTGTGGCTGCCCCTGGATCCCTGGAAGTGTCCAAGGTTGGGTTGGCCTGGGACAGTGGAAGGTGTCCCTGCCCATGGCAGGGGGTGGCACTGGATGATCTTCAAGGTCCCTTCCAACACAAACCATTCTCTGATAGTATTTTAGTGGAATTCAGACTAAAATCCATGGAAAATTATGTTTTACCAATATAGTAATCCTCTCTGGAAACCATACCTCAGCTTTTCTGCATTCTGAATCACAGAAATAAAACATGTGAACCATGAAGCATTTATGAAAGGCACTTCCTGCATTTCATATATATCTACTTTTCATATCTGGAACACTTAAATTGGATATATGGGGTCCATTGTGTTTTAGTTTTTAATATCCACTAAACTATTCTCTTCAATTTTCCTTCTACCGAAACAAAGGAAATGAGTTAAAATTACTAATAAAACTCTAAAGACATATAAAAATATGGTCAGCAGTGACCCTTAGCTAGAGATTGCTTTGGGAGGCTAGCTCCATCAAAATTTACAACATGTCAGTTTTAGACATGAAAGGAGTGAGAAAGGAAATAAGGTAAAGATAAGAAAGTCAAATAAAGGGCTGCTTGGAAAACTTAATTTCACTCGGAGATAATTGTATCATCTGCATCTTAGAAACAGTAATTTGGCATGTCTAGGGACAGGAAATGCAGGCCCAATAATGAAATGAGATGTAAAGATGAGATTTTTGAAAGGCTGGAGCTTTCATGCAAAGACATTTTTTGTGTAGAAGTGCTGAATCCTGATCTGTTACATCTGCTCTGCCTAATCCTCAGACAAATCTGCCCTACCAGCAGCTCCTCCCAGTCCTGTCCTCCTTGTGAGGACAACGTGGTTTAAAGGGGCACAAAGCACAGGAGCAGGCTGGCTGACTGCTCTCACCTGGCAGCAGCAGCCAAAGGGCACCCACTTCCCACTGCCTCAGGAACCTTGTACTCTAATGCTCGTTAAACACCAGTTTAAAAGATTCATAACCTGTAACTCAGAGTTTTTGTTACAAGCCGCTTGCAAAGTGTTTCTATCTAATTGCCAAAACTACTGTATTTCAAAAAAAAAAAAAAAAAGGAAAAAAAAAAATCTTTGACTTGAAACATCTTCAATAAACATCATGAAAATTGTCATGTGAAAACTGGAAACCCTCAAGTGACTTTAGGATTGAGTCTTATCCAAACGACCTGATTTTTGTTACAAATTTTCAAGCAAAGAACATTGATATCTCACCCAGGAAGGGTCCAAGGCTTTAGATACCTGTGGAAGGAAATGCAGTTTTGGCTGAGGATGGGAGGGGACCATGAATGGGTCTGAAAGGGACTTATTTTTAAAGTAACCTGGGTGTACTCAGAGTTCCAGCTCTTGAGCATGCAGTTGGGAGGTTGGGAATTGACTCCAGGACAAGCAATTGCTTCTGGTTGCTCACTCTGGCGTAGAGATTTTTGTCTGGAATTCAAGGTGCTTAAATAATTCAGCACCTGCAAGGACATAAAGCAAGAAATAAAGGAAATAAATGAGTACTCAGATCTTTTTACATTTTCTAGGTACACCCAGGAAGGGAAATACATTTTATGTCCCTCTATTCTTATGGGATATGAGCTGTTTCTGTATTTACTTCTGCTGTGTAGCTGCAATAACACAGCCTCACGTGGAGTTCGATTTCACAGGGTTTCAGTCACACTTACACCTGTGTATGTGTGGTGATCCTGAATGCAAACTCCACTGTCTCTATCAAACTGGGGGTGTTTACCTGGATTTATTTTCCTATTTATTTTTCCCAATGAATTCCAGATGTGCCTCGTTTGGGAACAGGATATTCATGAAGACTTAGTGTAATACATCCATTCCCAATACGGTGAAAGACACGGAGCCTACTCAAAAAAAGGGATTGACTTCATGCAGGGTTATATCCATTATATGGATACCCAATCCACAGATATACAAAAAGATTAAATCCATTATAGGAGAGGGGGAAATGATGTAAAAGTACACATGCTATTTGCACAATAATTAGCTTAAGTGACTTTTTACATCTTGATGACACCTTCCCTATTAGCGGACTTGTCCATTTGAAAAAAAAAATACCCAGGAATCAAATATTTGGAGTCTTGAAGTAAGTTTTGCTGCCAGAGAGCACTAATGAGATGGGCTAAAGAAGATTGACCTTAGCTCTAATTGGACTCAGAATGAAGCTTTTTACATATTTTCCTTGAAAGGTCCCTCTGCCTAATTCTAATTCCAAGCTGTCTGAGCAACGCACACTCTCAATTACCAGCAGCAAAGGTTACACAAATGGGTAACTGCTGCTTTAACCAGGCCTTCTCAGAGGCTGCAAAAACTGCACTTTGGGAGGTGTCACTCACTGATACAGCTTGGCTTGGGAAATAACTTGGGCTCATTTAAAGCCTGTAGGAAAAGAAACTTCATTCCTGCTTTTCCTTCAGAGAAACTGTTTGAGGCTCCATGTCCAGGGAGCACTGGGTATATCTTCAGACACAATCATCTGAGTATTATTTTTTCAGGTTTTCCTGAGACCTAAGGCAGTGGCAGAGCTTTATGAAGCGATGGTGCTGGCCATGTTCCTTGTCCTGGTGCAGGAAGTGGAGGGCACTAGGTGTCTCTGACCATTTTTGTCCTTATTGGCCAAAGCTGTGTGAATATTTGCTTTGTTTTCCAGCTGCTTGCTGGGCTTTGCTTGTGTTCTTCTCACAAGGATGTGGTCAGATAACGCAGTTGAAATGATGGAATGGTTTGTTATCACCAGAAAAAGATGACCCCAAGCCTTTGCTCTGCTTTCACACCTTTTTCTCACTGTCTCTGGTGCCTGCCATGCACACACATCTCTCCTTTGTCCCCTTACTGATGTGCAGTGTTGCCTCCCAGTCAGGAACTGAGCACATCAAGAGCAGTTACCCACTGCCCCTCCTCAGCAGGGTGGGGAAGAGAACAGTAAGATGAAAAGTGAGAAAACTTGTGCATCTGGAGAGTGACTTGAATCCCCTCCCTGGAGTCAGACAGGCACTGGTCACAGGGGTGGCTGAAAACAGGGGAGGAAAAGGATTTGCTTAAGGCCTCAGCTCAGCAGGGTCGTGCACTTCCATCCCCAGCTCAGTTCTGAGTTCCTGGGGTTTCTTGTCTCCACAGCACCTGTTAATCATGTTCCTGTTAGCTTTGGCAGAATTTAGTCACTGAGGCTTGAGTTTGGACTAAAGGATGCCAACTACTCCTGCTATGTCCTAGCATGTCCTTCTAATGGTATCACAGCCTGGGCCAGCAGAATTTGCACAAAGAATTCAGTACTAAATGCTGCACTTCATTACAATTAAATATATGTAACTATCAGGAGTGTATCCTCTAAAGAGTTGTGACACTTAAAATCATGCCAATTAAAAAGCAGGTTTATCTATTACATGAGCAATCTTAAATTTGTCTTGTATGATTCCAAGTGGTTCAAAATCTCAAGGCAACTCATCAAAGACTGCAAATCCATAACCTGGCACTTCTACATTAAACAAAATTATGTGTGATGAGTAAGGGGTCTCAAAACAATCCCTTTTTTGTATATTATACTTGCAGTTACTGGACTAAACAAGGTGCATAAACACTCCCAAAATAAGTTTTCTCATTGAGAGCAATGATTAAGTTAACATGAGCAGAGTTCAGCTCATCCTTGCTCAGCTAACCATTAAATTCAATCTCCCAGTCCCCTGGGGAATGCAGCTCAGAAAAGGAGAATGCCAGCCCAGAAGGCAGAATACTTCAAAAAGGAAGGATGTGCATTGAAGTGTCAGGGCATCTGTTGTGATTTCATGTATTAAGTTCACCAGAGCATCCATTGATTATCAATCAGAATCCATCACATGATATTCTTTGTGCTGTTCAGCACACCAGGGGCCATTAAAATAAATTTTTAAAATAATTAAAAAAAAAAAAATTAAAAGGAAGCTCGGGCTTCTTTCAGATAAGTCACTTTCAGACCCTTGGTCCCCTCCCATCCTCGGCCAAAACTGCATTTCCTTCCACAGGTATCTAAAGCCTTGGACCCTTCCTGGGTGAGATATCAATGTTTTTTCTTGAAAATTTGTAACAAAAATCAAGTGGTTTGGATAAGACTCAATCCTAAATTCACTTGAGGGTTTTCAGTCTTCATATAACAATTTTCATGATGCTTATTGAAGACGTTTCAAGTCAGAGATGTTTTTTTTTCTGTGTTTTGAAAATACAGTAGTTTTGGCAATTAGATAGGAACACTTTGCAAGCGGCTTGTAATGAAAACTCTGAGTTAAACCTTGTATTAAATTCAGTTTGCTTCTTCAAGGCTGCTCAATTGCTAACTAAACCCAAACCATTAAGGCTGTGCATGTATTGCCCCATGCCCTGAGGGATTCCTGCCATACAAATGCCAGAAACATTCCAACAGAACAATTTTAATTTAAAAAAAACAGCATGAGAATCACGTGATATTCCCTTTTTTGTTATTATTTTAGCCGTTAAAAATCATGTTATGCTCCAGAAATAGCCTTAAATATTTTGGCTGTATACTCCCTGATTTCCACAGAAGTTTTTACACGAGGTATTGAATAAAACCCCAAGTATATATGAAATTCATGGACGAACTCAGCCATTCAGGGTAACTACTTTTCCTTGTTTAGTGTAGTTAGTCCCAGTCTATCTGACCTAAGACTCAGTTCAAGCATGAGAACTCAGCAAACCTCTGCCTTCAGAACCACAGAGTTGAATGTTCTTCAGAATTTCATTTATGAATAAATTTACACACCCTGCAATACATACCCCTACCCAAATAGTCTTTTCAAGCATTACTTGACCTTGGGTTCTGTAAACACATGAACGGACTGGGTTTCACCTTATAACCTCTGTTCACTCATCGTTTCTCAACAGTAGCACGGCAAAATACACTTCAGATTCAAAGTAGGATTCTGTTTGCTTCATGGAAAAGAGAGAAGATTTAATTCACACTACTTTTTTTTTTTTTTTTTTAACTCT
>VWZT01014173.1:188382-198984 GCA_013397055.1 Pachycephala philippinensis | reverse complement strand
ACAAGTAGTGCATCTCCACTCGTACTCTGACTGTGCAAATGTTTTCTTGCTGTTTTGGTAGATGCATAAGAATGTTCCCTGTGCTCCAATGCTTTTTCCTTTTTTATGAATTGTGAGGCCATAAACTAATCATTTAAGGGAATTTAAACACAGAATAGAATCACAGGATCACGGAATGGTTTGGGTTGAAAGGGACCTCAAAGCCCATCCAGTGCCACCCCTGCCATGGGCAGGGACACCTTCCACTGTCCCAGGCTGCTCCAAGCCCCAATGTCCAACCTGGCCTTGGGCACTGCCAGGGATCCAGGGGCAGCCACAGCTTCTCTGGGCACCCTGTGCCAGGGCCTCCCCACCCTCCCAGGGAACAATTCCTTCCCGAGATCCCATCCAGCCCTGCCCTCTGGCACTGGGAAGCCATTCCCTGGCTCCTGTCCCTCCAGCCCTTGGCAATTGTCTCTCTCCCTCTTTCCTGCAGCTCCTTCAGGCCCTGCAAGGCCACACTGAGCTCAGCCCAGAGCTTCTCCTCTCCAGGCTGAACAATGGCAGCTCTCGCAGCCTTTCCTCCCAGCAGAGCCTCCCTCTCATCAACTTGGTGGCCCTTTTTCAACATGACCCTTTTTTACCAAACACACTCTTTCTATACATCAGAATGTGTTTTTTCTGTAAATAGTTTCCATATCGTTAGGTTTATCTGATGTTTACATAGGTAAAATTCACAGACAATTCAAAGTCTATAGAACATTTTACAGACTTTCACTGCTTAAATGGAATATCCTCTATGTGTCTGCTGTCTCTTGTCCTGTCACTGGTTGCAACAGGGACAAGTCTGCTTTTGTCGTCTTTACTTCACTCATTAGTTCTAAATATACACCAAGAAGATCCCCTGAACCTCCCTTCTCCAGGTTCAACAGCCTCTTCTCATTTATCACCTCAGAGTCTCAGAATAAACTGAGTTGGACCCACGAGGATCATTGAGTCCAACTCCTGGTCCTGTGCAGGACCATCCCCAAGAGTCACACCAGAGTGTTATTCCAAGGTCCTGGAGCTCTGGCAGCCTCAGGGCCGTGCCCATTCCCTGGGGAGCCTGGGCAGTGCCCAGCACCCTCTGGGGGAAGAACTTTTTTTCTAATATCCAACCTAAACCTCCCCTGACACAACCTGAGGCCATTCCCTCAGGTCCCTGGTCACACAGAGAGGAGATCAGTGCCTGCCCCTCCCCTTCCCCTCTCAAGGAAGCTGTGACTGCACCAATCCCTTACCCACACTTGTGGCCTTTCCCTGCCTTCGGTCCAGGATGTCCACGTCTGTACTGGGGAGCCCACAGCTGGAAACAGCAGTGCACGTGTGTCCCACCAGTGCTGAGCAGAGACAAGGGTCACCTCCCTCCTGTGCTGGTGACACTCCGCTGCATCCTTTGTCACAAGGGCATATTGCTTTCTCCTGTGCAACTTGTGCACCAGCACTCCCAGGTCCTTCCTTGCAAAGCTGCTCTCCAGTTGTTTGACCCCCATCCAGCTTGTGCTGATGTGTGGGATTTTTCCTGCCTCCAGGCAGGAGTTGGCATTCCCCTCTCTTCATTTCACTTTGTCAGACTTCGTGAGGTTTCTCTCAGCTTGATTCTCTGGCCTGAATCATTCAGGTCCCTCTGAGTGGCAGCACATGCCCCTGGTGTGTTAACAAACTCTCCCAATTTGGTGTCCCCCGCGAGCTGCTGAGTGTGCACTCAGTGCCATCACCCAGGCCAGTCACGGAGGTGTTGCACAGTGCTGATGACAGCAGTGACACCTGGGCTACATAACTCAGAATTAACTTCCAGCTGGACTTTGTGTCACTGATCCCCATCTCCCTGAGCCCAGCAGTTCAACCAGGTGTCAGTCCACCCCTCTGCCTGTTTCTCCAGTCTGTGTTCCAACGCTTTGTAAAGTTACAAGAGACTGTGTCAAAGTCCTTGCCAGACTCAGGACAAGCAGCCTCCACTGCTCTCCCTTCACCCACCAAGTCATTTCCTTGTCAAAGGCCATCACGCTGGCCAAACATGACTTCCCATCATGAATTCGTGTCATCTACTCCCAATTACCTTCTAGTCCTTAGTCAGACATCTTACAACTGTCAGCAAATATGTCCTGGTTAAAACTTCCCTGTCTGGTTTCATGGCCAGTTTTGTGACATCAACTGGGAAAAAGCCAAAGCTGAGGAATTCTAACTTTACCCACCGAAAGTACTGACATGTGCAAATTATCTTCTCTGTCAGCAAAATATGAGCTAGGAACGAGGCATTTTTCAGCACTTATTATGTGCTTGTGGGTACAATAAGAACTTTCCATAGAAATGAAATAAGGACTACAGCAGCCACAACTCGTTCAGTTTGAAGTTTTATTGCCAAACCAAAACTGAAACCAGGCTCAATGGAGGCCAAGACTCCTCCAAGGAGGCTGCACTGTGCACGATTCTCCACTGAGAAATGAGAAATATGGTATATGGGTTTGATTTTTACATTTACTGAAACCTAAAGTCAAGGCAAATGCTAGAGATTCCTGGGATCCCTCAAAGGGAAAATGGTCAGTTTTTACAGTTGTAAGCTGTTCTGGAGGAGAGGAGCTGCTCTCCCTCCCTTCTGTTTCATGAGCTGATCTTCATCACATAACAGAATGAAAGGGGCCAACCTGAACATGAGGGGGAAAAAATGAGCAAAGCTGTGCAGTCTGGGATTTATGGAACCCTCCCAAAGGGTGTGCAATGGGCATTGCATTCACAGGTGTTAAAACAAATCCTTCCTGACTGAGCACTCGAATTTCCAAAAGACTGGATAACTCTTGGAGGAAGAGGGAAGGACTAGAAGACAGGAATGTCACGTGTCTCCTGAAAGTGGTGTTTATTCTCGTTATTTTTTAATGTAATTAGAATTCAACCTTCATGAGAGACTGGGAGCTGTGAATTAGAGCTAAATAAAGTCACTGCTTGTGCCTAGTGGATGCAAAGACCAAATCCACCTTGAGGAGCCCTACACAACCACCCAAGGCTTCCAGGTCAGGGGGGTTGCCGTGAGCTCCCAGTGCTGTCAGCACTTCAGGATCCTTCCACTGAGGTTTTTGTGACCCTCATTCCATCCCTCTTTCAGCACTGCTCACACCAGGCACATGGAAAAGGCTGGCTCCTCAGTAAAAAGCCAGAGGCAGCAGAAGAGAGAGCACACCCCTCTTGTTTCTGACCTGCACACCTCAAGTGCAGGATTCTGCCTGCAGAGCACACGAGCAGCCTCAGCTCAGGACTCAGTGACAAGGAGTTTGGCCTGGTGGTCAGATGTCCAGAGTTAGGTCTTGCAAAGCTCTGTCACAACCCCTAAGTGCCTTTGGGCACTGGGCTAAGTTGTTGAGGCTAAATCAGAGCCTCAAGCAGTCATTTTTCTTGTTAGTGCTTAAGGCTGGCTCCAGGAAAAGCCTTGATAAAATGTGAAAGCCTTTACTCAAGAATGGAATAAAATGTCTCAAGCCAGGGGATTATCATCAATATATCTACAGGGAACATAAAAATACCCATAATCTAAGCATAATTATCTCCTTTTCTCTCTAAAAACAAAATGGCACTTCTGCATTCATACATTTTGGAGAGTTTGCTGAGCTGGGCCAGGATTTTTACAAGAGCAGTGAGGACAAGGGGGGAATGACTTCCCAGTGCCAGAGGGCAGGGCTGGATGGGATCTTGGGAAGGAATTGTTCCCTGGGAGGGTGGGGAGGCCCTGGCACAGGGTGCCCAGAGAAGCTGTGGCTGCCCCTGGATCCCTGGCAGTGCCCAAGGCCAGGTTGGACACTGGGGCTTGGAGCAGCCTGGGACAGTGGAAGGTGTCCCTGCCCATGGCAGGGGTGGAATCAAATTATCTTTAAGGTCCCTCCCAATCCAACCCAACCCAACCCAATCCAACCCAACCCAACCCAACCCAGCCCATTCTGTGATCCTGTGGTGCACTCCAAGGCTCTGCACTGCAGCCACCACTCAGAGCCAGGATTCCCAGGGGTTTTAAAAGCATGGAAGCTGTTCCTCTGGGCCACATGCAGAGCCAGCAGCTCCTATGCCACACCTTTACTCAGATGGGTTTGTCATCCAACAGCTCAGCATGTCCATTTTACATGTGTTATGGGCCAGTTCTTCCCACTTATTAAAATAAATACGTCATAAAGATGATAGCTCTGCAGTGCCCACTATTCATGGGATGTTCTCAGGCTGCAGCATCAATCCATAAATTGGCCTTTCCTCCCTTATGTCACTGTTTTGTTTTTCAACTGGACTAAACTGAGGAGATGTGCATAAATATTTCTGCATTGCACACACTACTGATTGAGCCTGTAACAAAGATTTCCTTGACCTCGTTGGTATCTGGAACACAACTCAGCACAATAAAATTTCAAAATGAGGAAGGATTAGCTTATGCAAATAAGTGGAAATGTATTATTTCCTGAAAAGTTGCAAAACCAAATATGTATGGCAAATTAAAAATTCCCTCAAGGATCTAGACTTTTGATGTAACTGAATACTATATTGTCAATTACTAAATGGATTTTAAAATCTTCTGATGATTTGTAAACATGATACAACACACAGACAACAATCATCAGATTTGAAAAATTCCTCAGTTTGCCCACGGGAAATAATTAAGCACAAAGTAAAATAAATACTTGCCAGCATTCCTCATTATTTTATGAAAAATATTTCTTAAACGTTTATCTTTTAAGTGGGAGGCTTCATATTAAATACTCTAAACTGTGTGAAGAAAGAAACTAAGGATGATTCAGTAAATTGATTCTTTAAAAAAAACCCTGAATATCCATTAAGCCATTGAATAGAAAGTAGAGCTTTCAGGTTAAACTCTTCTTTCTGGCTGATCCCCAGTCTATAAGACACAAGAATTCAGTGTGTCAGTTAACTGTGAGATGCTCAATAAATCCAGTCATGAAGGCAACTGCAATTTGAATCAACCTATGAACCAAATGTGGGTTTAATACTCTAAGAATGACACTCAGCCACGTTAGTCGCTTAAGCCTAGGACTTGGAAAGCATTACACATCAAGAAATGTAAGCTTTAAAAGCTGAAAAGAATCTCAGTGATTCTGGGAACCTTATTAAACACCTACACATGTACACAGAAATATAAATATCTTAAACTGACCAAAACTGTCCAGTTAAATTTTACTTTATTTAAAAAATATATATACATATTAAAAAAAACAAAAACTTGTAGCATGAATATCCCAAGATATTTTAAAGGCTGAAGTTTCTTTTAACACAAAAGAAAACACAAATAATCTGTTGCTTTGCTCCCCCAAACAGGAGGATGGGGATTTGCCTGACCAACACCTTTAACTGAGAAATGAGCAGAAAGAAGCTCTAAGGCAAGAGATCACGTTTTGGGCAGATCTCACTGTCAAAAACATTGGGTGAATTTGTTACCCAGTCACACAGCTGAGTTCGGCAGTGTGCTAAAGGCATCATTTCAGTGGAACCACAGCCCCACTGCCCCTGTTTTAGTGACAGTGCAGAGCTGAGCCACTGAGCCCCTGACAGGAGACTGAGTTGGGAATGGAAGAAGTCTGAAGAGAGACTCAACCTGTGCTGCCTCCTGACCCCTGGAGCCATGCCAGGGGTTCTTTGTCCTTAGGAACAGTGTCCAGGAATTCCCTTCTGTCAAAGGAACCATCCCACAGAAGAGAAGTTCCTGAGGAACTCTGCACAGAGAAGGTCGGTGATATTGGATCTCCTCACGTTGCTTTCTTACTTATTGGAAAAGGCAGGTGAGAAAATGAGTAAATGACACCCTCAAGATGTTTCAGAACACTGGGAATTCGTCATTAGGCTCTGAGACCGGCAAATATTATATCCTATTGATCAAGAAGACATGGGATATTGAGGAAAAAACATGTTGTTTTGTTCTCTTTCCCTTTTACTTAGACAAATTACATTCCCCCGTGTCACACCAAGTTCTTCTGAGTATTGATTTTTTCAGTCCTAGCTTGACATTTGAGGTGACTGAAAAGGTTCGATGTGAGATCCTGAAGAAAAAAGGAGGAAGTGGAACAATGGTGCTGTATGGGGTCTGCAGCCTGCAATCCATCCATAATCCACAAAAGATGACAAGGCAGATGGATATTAAGCCATTTTCCTTTTGTGTTATTCTGTTGTTTGCCTCAAATATGCTGCTAAGCAGTCAGAGAGCACATCACAAGGGGCAGCTTCCTCCCAGGAATTGCAAACGGCTTGTCCACCTAAGGTTAGAAAGAGTCTTTCCCCAAAAATGCAGTAGGAGCTCCCTCTACTGATATTTTTCCAGCTTTCCAAACTTTCTGGATTCACAGCTGCAATACACCCAAATACATTTAAACTACACAGACTTCCAGAGTTTTCCCTTGTTACAAAGGAACAAAATCATCATTTGGTGTAAGCCCTGTGTAATATTGGCATTATAGATTTGCATAAACATATTGCAGCATCCATTACACCCTCGTGATTCACCAGTAGAATTAGGAAAAAATATCTCTACTTTGATAAAGCAGTTCTAGAGGTTTGTCGTATCATGAGGCACATCAGTGTGGAGAGGCTGGAGGAAGCAGTGGAGCTGTATTAATCTGCCTTTGGTCTCTTAGAAAATACATTCCTTTTCATTTTATAAAAAAAAAAAATAGGCATATTTTTATCAATTTCACTTGTGGTATCTTAAAAAGAACAAAAAGCAGTAATGAAATTGTCTTAATAGAGCCAAAGTGTACATAAAAGTTAAAGATATAATTCATCACCTGTTCTGGGGCATTATTCACCACACTGAGGTAAAACAATCCATGGTCTCTGAACACAACTAAAAGAATAAAGCCTTTATCATGTGCAAACACTTAAAAGTGCAAACACAATACAAAAAGCCGAAGAGATTCATAGCACTAAACATCCCTATTCAGCCACATTTTTAGGTAACAGGACAGAACAGGCTTTGAAAACCAGCTATTAATTGCACATTAATATTGGTCATAGCTGTTCACTACTCCAAGGACTTACAGACCAGGTGAACCAAGGTCTACATGTGGTATCTGACCTAAGAGGTAGAATTTTTAACTCACTTCACCAGATTCAGGCCATGTTACGTTTTAAAAATCCATCTAGGTAGAGAGAATAATAGAGATAACTGTAGGAAGTTGGGCAAACTCATTTTTTGTGTTCCCAGTGATACATTTTTACTGAAATGTCTTCAAATTCCCTACAAACTCTATGAGGTATCATTAAAAAAATCTCTGTTAAAGACAGTCCTTGGTTGAATGAAGAGAGGCAATGTAGTTCAAGCAATGCTGTGCAAGAGAGAAAAGAAGAAATATCTGTGTTGAGATGCAACTCTGGGGTATTTGCCACAAGACATTGCATTTTCCCGAGCCAGAATGTGACGTGAGTCACTGCATTTGAGGTCCTTTCACATCAATTGAGAGCTCAGCCTTTGGTTTTATGTGAATTAGGCTCCTCCTGTCAGTTTGAAGATTTTATAATTCAATGTGGAGGTTTATATGACTACTGGCTTTGACCATTATCATGCAAAAGAAAATGTCATTATTTAGAAAATTGCTATTTCCTGCTTCTCAGGCCTCTCCATTTTGCCAATTCCATTTTCAATGACATGCAGCAAGCTGAATGCAATCAGGGCAGCATTTGTCCTTCTGCTTCTTCCATGCAATTCTTTTAAAGTTGAAGTCAGAGAAGTCACATATATATTTCACTGCTTTACACCTCAGGGTGAAACTTCAGGCTGTCATCTAGGGCTTAGTGATAAAAGAAGGACTGATTAAAAGAGACTGACACCACAGAGCTGATAGAGTTGAAGGACTCTAGGGGCTTCCATGCTATTAAAAATCAGTCATGATTTTCTTTCAAGAGGACTCTTTCAAACAATGAGATTTAAATATTAATTCAAAGCAACATTTGTTGCCCCTCTGGTCTGTGTATTTCTGGATGCCTCATCACAAAAATAATTTGATTGTCATCTGTATCTGTCAAATGGAAATCTAACAAAATGCTGTCTGCATTGTTGAAGTTAAAGAGATATCAGCAGATTCAGAAATGACTTTGTACTAAATCCTACCCAGGCAGATTCCAGCTGAAAATGGAACAATTGCTATGGTAGCTTTTCCATGAGGAAACATGATTTAAAGTCTAATTTGGATGCAACAACTTAATATTTACACCCGTGCCAACTATACCATTTAACAGCGGGTTTCCTGCTTAAAATTCAGGAATTACTGTATTCAGTAAAATATTAATACACTGCACTTACACAGTGCCTCAATTACAGGATCTAAAAATGCTTTTTAAGCATTAATTCAGATTCACATCATCCCTGAGAGGAAGAGACTTGTAAAGAGCATTATACTTGATTTTTAAAGCAGCTGAAGTAAGAAACAGGAATGCCACACTCCTGGCCCAAGGGCACACAGCAAGGCAGTAGCAGAGCTGGGATGAGAATTTCAGAGTTCTGCTTCCTACTGCTCTTCTCTCACCATTAAACTATATTTTTTTCCCCATTTTTTCCTTACAATACCAGCTGTGACCTTAGGTAAGCGTGCACATCCTTCATTATCTTTGTCTAGACTTTGTGTGAGGATTTGTCCGTTGGGTTCAATATATTGAAAATTTGCATGAAAACCAGACTCCACTGGCACCTGCACGAAATCTGGCACAAATCTGACAATAAATCATTTGCCATTTACATCTTCGAAGGACTGTTTAGTTTAATCATGTAAAACAATATTTCTCTCCTAGTATTGGAACATACAGTTGGATTTTTCTTCCCACCCAGGAATTAATGTCTGAGCTGCCCAGCCTTAATTCCATCAGGGAACAATCACACCAACAGCCACAGCTTCTCCAGCCTGAAAGGGAATTGAAACTTTTCAGTGGGTAAAGAAAGGTAAAATGTCAAATTTCTATCTTATTGATAGTTATCAGATTAGTGATAGTTTAGGGATTTGATATGCTATTATCATGTTACTGATTTTTTAGGCTGAGAAATTTGGGGCTGCTCAGCCTGGAGAGGAGAAGGGTGTGTGGAGACCTCACAGCTCCTTCCAGGGGCTGCAGGGAACCCAGAGAGGGACAATTCCTCAGGGACTGGAGGGACAGGACACAGGGAATGGCTTCCCAGTGCCAGAGGGCAGGGCTGGATGGGATCTTGGGAAGGAATTGTTCCCTGGGAGGGTGGGGAGGCCCTGGCACAGGGTGCCCAGAGAAGCTGTGGCTGCCCCTGGATCCCTGGCAGTGCCCAAGGCCAGGCTGGACACTGGGGCTTGGAGCAGCCTGGGACAGTGGAAGGTGTCCCTGCCATGGCAGGGGTGGCACTGGATGGGATTTAAGGTCCCTCCCAACCCAAACCATTCCATGATTCTCTCATCCTACTTTAACAGCCTAAAAGTAATGTCAACCAAGCTCTTTGAAATTCTATCCTCACCATCCTAAAAATGAGCAGTCTGTAATTTTCCAGTTATCACCAACATGCAGTGCTAAGTCACCATTTTGCCAGAGCAGAACAGCAAAGAAGAAAAATAAAATTAGAATGGAGCCACAACACCTGTGCAAGGAAAGATTTTAATCATGCACAAAATTAACTAATTAGAAGTTCTCACTTTTAATCAGTTATACAATTTTCAAAGATGTTACCCCCACTATAACTGTGCCATAAACTTTTCCTTTGGATGGGATTCCATTGTAAAAGCATTACTTGTTTGCTAGGGATGAATTTTCTCCTATTTAGTTGCTATTTCCTAGAAGCATCTTTCCTTTTTTTCAAGGATAATTTACCAATGGAGAACAATGACAAAATCCTATTCCCTTTGCCAAAAGGCTCTGAAAAATCTTATTTACTGTGATACCAGGCCTTTTAAAAATGCTGGTGCTGCTGAAGGCTTTTGACTTTCAGCGTGTTTTCTTTTGTCATTTCATAAAATGGGTAATGTCACTTTATATCTCCAGTTTCTCCATATCTCTTCCCCTGTCTGTCTCTCTCTATAAAACACTTTCATGCATTGTTTAGCTGATGTCAAGAGCTGTGGAGAGCAGGTAAGTAGTTCTCCCATTGACTGCTTAGGCAATTCAGGGAACATCATAATAACAGAACAAAACAGCAAAGAACAGTAAAAATCTGATGAGAGCTTAGAGTGCAAAGGGTGAACTTTCTACTTTCCCACAGCTTGAAAGTGTAATTTTTTTTTTTTTTTTAGCACAGGTACAATTCTTACTGAACTGTAGATCTATGTGAACATACATGCTATTAATGACCTTACCACCAAAGCTGGCAAGGATTCAGTCATCAAAAAATACAGATTTTTCTAAAACAGAGGCAGTTGGAAGGAAACTTTAATTTTACTGAAGTATTCCATGACTGTAGAAAGATCATAATCTCACAAAGTATTGTGTCTCATGCTGATAAAGCTGACGAATAAATGGGAAAGGAGATAAATAGATGGAAGGAATCTGGCCCCCAAATCTGCCAGACAGCTTTCAAAGGATTCTTCCCCTCTTTTTTCCTGGGTAGTAAGAGGAACTACTGAAAAGTAATCCTTTCTGGGAGCACTGCTATGTGGGGGG
>VWZT01014173.1:175130-188310 GCA_013397055.1 Pachycephala philippinensis | reverse complement strand
AAAAAAAAAAAAAGACTTCTCGAATGTATTGCTTCAAGAAAAGGCATTTTTCCTTTTTGGTTTTGCAAGAAGGACTTGTCTGTGAGGGAACAGGTGGAGACCTATTCTGAGTCCTGCCTTTTAGGGGGAATGGAGCTGGATATTCCTGGCACTGTCAGGACTGTGACGTGGACAGGCTGCTGAAGAGCTGAAAATACAATGGGCTGAAGGGTTCTGAACAGCTCCTCTCTTGTAACATGATGCCAATTGCTGATTTCATCTTTTTCTAGAACTAATTTTAGTTTTTGCAGTTTCTCCTGGGTCTGAGTAATGCAGTGGGTACAGCACACCTCAGGACACCTCTCTGTCAGCTTTGAATACTAAGCCACAACTTAAAAAAACAAATGAGAAAGGTCAAAATGTGAGTTTTCCTTCTTTTGACAAGAGGTATGAAACTCAGAGCTTGAAAGCTCTGAAGCAGAGGGGAAATGCCCCTCTCAGTCACTCCTCTGGTTAGGTGTGTGTTCCCGTGCTGCTCATTTTGCTCACAGATTCATGGGTCCAAGGAAAGGTTTGGTAAAGTCTGTGCTCAGAGCTTGGCTGGGAGATTTAAAATGTGAGGATCACATAACAGAGAACTCAACTTCCATGATTCTGAAGGGATCACAGCACCAACGAGTAATGAAAATGCACAACCATTTCTGGCTCTTTGTAGAAGCCTGAGAAGTTTGTTAGGACCAATTTAGAATGCAGTTAAAAGACAAAGGATGCCCAATAAAAATGACATCCAGGGGCAAGGTCAACCAGTGCTCTTCAGCTCTGCAGTCACTGCATTCTCCTTTTAAATCTGGCAAAATCAGTGCTAAAGATGTCACAGTTTCAAGGGCTGATTAAACATTCCCTCCCAAACCATATTTTCAAGCTGGAAATTTTTTTCAAGAAATATTATATATTGTTATAGGTTTGAAAAAGGGTTTCCATATATTATTAGTAGCATAAAAAATAATGAATTAATTACTTAATCAAGGTTGATGCCAAAAGTACGTGTTACACTGACCAATTTTTATTTTAAAAAACATTCTTTGTGGAACTACATATATTTTTTTTTCTTATCTTTATCCTTTTCTCCTTATCTTGATTTATTCCTCCAAAGAGCACCCTAAAGGACAGGTAATTTCTAGGGCAGGTGAGCTGGAGTTAGGACAAGGTTGACAAGGACAGACTGTCCACTGTGCAGGACAAACCACCGTGATGTGTCCAGAGCAATGCAGCACTTTTCGGAAGCAGCCATCACATCAGCTAATTAGGAATAGCTAAATCTATAATGAAATCCAAATTTTTAATACCCAAGACTTGATTAGCTTTTACCTCCTCGCCTAAAATAGTTAATTTTTTCAGAATGTCTTGCAGAAAGCTTAATTAGTTCACTTTTGGAGTTGCCCTAAAGAAACAATAAATGGTACAAAGGAAAACAATGCTAGAAAGAAGAGTATTGCCACATAGGAGGAGAAGTTTTCATGTATGAACCTCAGAGAAGAGAAGGCAGAATTTTAGGCTAGACCAATTAGTAGTAAGTGTTTCAAAAAGTAGAATTAACAAGAGAAAAATAATTTATGAGAGGACTTTTGCATTAGAAGGGAAGGAACCAACCTGTTTAATTAAGTTAGCAAAAAATTTCTTGAGCTTTAGAGGACTAAAATATCTGAGTATTAGTAATTTGCCATGGCATGAAAACTAACACGCAGAATAAGAAATATTGTCCTCTAAATTATACATTAAGATAAGAAATTAACCCATAAACTTTTTGCACAAGCGCATCTGAAAAACTCTGCAGGTCTGAAAGCACAGTCAGCTATTTGAATAATCGATCAAACGTGGAGAATTGCTAAGGAGGTGTGACTGGAGCGCAGGGCTCCTGCTGGGGAGGTAAATGGCTACAAACCAGGTGGCCTGGGGAGTGAGATGGAGTGTGGCTGCCTGCTCGCTGCAGAACACCCACTGCCTTCTGTGATTTTACATCTTGGACATCGCTTTTAATTCTCTACTTTCCCAGCGTTGCATGTACTCCATCCTGCTCACATTTCACGTGGTAAATGCTGTTCTGCAGTTTGGATGTGGGTCTGCTGTTGTAAAAAAAAAGCAAAATAAACCCAAAGGTGATGAAGCAAAAAATTGACAGACCTTGTCTGAAAGCCACTGAAGATCCACTGGCTGAAAATATCAGAATCATTATTTTATAGCTGCCCTCAGAAACTCTTAGAAACAAAATATTGTGATTTTGAGTTATGAGTTAGATGTTAATATTTGTATTCATCATTTATTGTGTACGAATCAATGAAAAATGGAATTAAGTATTAAAACTGGGTATGGAAAGTTCTGTCATAGAATCACAGAATCATGGAATGGTTTGGGTTGGAAAGGACCTTAAAGCTGATCTCCTTCACCCCCTGCCATGGGCAGGGACACCTTCCACTGTCCCAGGCTGCTCCAAGCCCCAGTGTCCACCCTGGCCTTGGGCACTGCCAGGGAGCCAGGGGCAGCCACAGCTTCTCTGGGCACCCTGTGCCAGGGCCTCCCCACCCTCCCAGGGAACAATTCCTTCCCAAGATCCCATCCAGCCCTGCCCTCTGCCACTGGGAAGCCATTCCCTGGCTCCTGTCCCTCCAGTCCCTGAGGAATTGTCCCTCTCTGGGTTCCCTGCAGCCCCTGGAAGGAGCTGTGAGGTCTCCACACACCCTTCTCCTCTCCAGGCTGAGCAGCCCCAGCTCTCCCAGCCTGGCTCCAGGGGAGGGGCTCCAGTCCCCTCAGCACCTCCGTGGCCTCCTCTGGACTTGCTCCATGTCCAATTCCAGGTCCTCCTTGTGTTGGGGACACCAGAACTGAATGACTGTATCAACTTCTCATATTTTAGAACTCAAAAAAGTCTCTCATTTGATCAACTGACTTTGCACTAATTACTGAAGGAGAAATTAGTAGATGTTTTTCACATTTTTAAAATGTCTTACTTTTAATGTTCAGAGATCTCTAAATCTCAGGAATAAACATCTCAGTCCCTCATCCTATCACGTGCACAGAGCTGTAGGAGAGAGCCAGCTCTCTCTCTACCTACAGGATTTTTCCATTTCTCTCTAGATTGCCATGAGGAGCAGTTACCACAGAATGTATGAACACTTCTATTCATGCTTTTAACTCCAGGGTGTTGCTAAAAACAGAGAAGAAGAACCATCTATATTTTTACCCAGCAAATTAAAGATATAAAACCAGACAGAGTAGGCACAAAATATTCTCCTATAAAAATACTTCACTAGAAGTTACTTTTTAATTTATGTTTAACTTATGCTCTCTCTCTATTAAAAATCTCACTAAATTAAATAAGTCAACACTAAGACTGTCCTGGAACTTTTATTTGTTTTTACATTGCTCCAGTATTTATCTTAGGTTTTGGGGTGGTTTTTTTTGTTTGTTTGTTTTTTTGGGGGGTTTTGTTTGTTTATTTGTTTGTGGGGTTTTGAGGGGGGGGGTTTATTTTAGGGGGGCTTTGGAGGGTCTTTTGGGTTTTTTGGGTTTGTTTGGGTTTGGGGGTTTTTTGGTTGTTTTTTCTTTTCTTTGTTTTTTAAGTAACTCACAGTGCCATGATCATTGGCGCAGAGGGTACAAAGACAATTTTTTTAATATTATATTTTATTATGTAGGTACAGGAGAATAACACATCTCAAAGCATTCAATGGTGAAGTCCACCCATGCAGTTAGACCTGTTGAGATATAGAAACCCTTCTCCAACATCTTTTGAACTATGAAAACTAGCAGCATTCTGTCTGCATGGTCAGTGACTTGTAATTAATAGCAAGTTTAAGGAATTGCTTGATTTGTCATTTAGCAGACTTTATAACTTCATTTTTTTTCACCATTGGAAAAGAGAATGAGGGTGCAGAGAAACTGAATTAACTGAGGAATTATGTTCCAGAACACAATACAGGAGCCATTATGTGCTTTACCTCGCTGCTTCTGCAAAGTGTATATATGATCCTAATTCCCAAACTAAGCTGGCAGTCCAGAAGCTTGCCAAAATTTGCTAATCACTAGGAAACGTGTAACTTATTCTGCAGTCAATGGTTAACAGTTGGCAGGAGCATAGCCTTTGGTTTGGAATTGATTTTGCATTTGTTCAAGGATGACATTCGTGCTGACAAGTGAGAGCAGATAATTCAGATTTATCAGTTCTGACTTGCTGAAAAACCACGTCAGAGGCATGATGGATGGCTCCCAGACTGGCACTACGACACCACTTGGAGAAGGTGATAAATAAAAAAATTAGCCCTCTCTGTGCTGCATAGGTTAATACTCCAAAATGGTAAATGGCATTATCACAGAATCATGGATTGGGTTGGGTTGGAAGGGACCTTAAAATTCATCCACAGCCCCCCCTGCCATGGGCAGGGACACCTTCCACTGTCCCAGGCTGCTCCAAGCCCCAGTGTCCAGCCTGGCCTTGGGCACTGCCAGGGATCCAGGGGCAGCCACAGCTTCTCTGGGCGCCCTGTGCCAGGGCCTCCCCACCCTCCCAGGGAACAATTCCTTCCCAAGATCCCCCCTAAATCCATCAGTTTGAAGCCATTCCCCCTTGTCCTGTCTCTCCAGGCCCTTGTTAACAGTGTCTCTCCATCTTTCTTGTAGGCTCCCTTCAGGATACTAATATCTTGCCAAACACGTAAAGATTCAAAAATTGATAAAACATCTATTTGAACAGTAATTTTTAGACAAGAAACACTGAGGTCTCCATGCCATGAAAGACTTGGGGCTGAAATCAGCTTGGAGTAGTCATCAGTCTGAGGAGAGAAGGCTTTGCACAAAGAACTCCCACCAGTCCCCCAAGCCATTGCCCCCGGAGACAGCAAAAGCAAAGTTCATTTCTGACAGTGGCATGACAGCCCCTGATTTTGTCTGAAATGACAGTTCATCATCAGTGACATTTATGACCAAGAATGGAGCAGATCCTTCAGCTGCCTTTGGGGCCCGAGGGCACATGGAGAGGAAGGCCATGGATGCATCATCTTTGGCTCTGTGCCATCTGGGAGGAGAGCAGGACTCTGAAGAGCATGAGGAGTCACTCCTGTGGCTTCCAGGACCTGCGAGAGATGAGGAGGTCCTGGAAGGCATGATGTTTCAGAGCCAATTCTGTTATGCTAAGGAATACTTCACTGAGTCCAGGAAGAACTGTCTGAGCATGTCAGGCCCTGAAGAACATGGTCCAAATTGTGTAAATCATAGAAATTAATTGAGTCCTGCATATATTTTATTAATTTCCTCCATCCTCATTGCCCGTGGAGGGGCTGTAATTTACAGACAATCTGTAGAAATATTTACAGAAAGCATATTTACAGAAAACAACTTAAAGGAGAAAATTATTACAATTAATAATTCAGCTGTCATCTCTCTAATGGTTTATGTGATAATTAGTAAAAATCCACAAAACATTAAAAGTTTAAGGGATATCCAACTATTTAATTATCTTTTATTCTTACTGGGACAGCAATGTACATCCTGCTTTCTGAAAATGGATGTACTTCAATCTTGAACTATTCAAGGACATCTATTTGTAAAATTCTGGTTTTATGAAGGGCTTGTTTTTTTTAAATTATCAGTTTCAATCTTTTTTTTATGGGACAGGAATATCCTTCTACAATTTGACTCTAGGCACACCCTCTCAGAGTTGAGAAAACAGAGAATCCATAAAAACCACAGGTTTTAATAATGCTAAGGAGACAGAATTAGCTGATTCTTTCATTAAGTTTTCCTCTGCCTGCTTTAAAACTCAGAGTACCTCTCTCTAGCAGTCTATTAATACAGTATTGCAATCACTGTAAATGTTCATGACCTCTCAAATGTGGCATTTAACGTTTAATTACCAGCTCAGGAACAGACAGCCTCACAAGAGAAGATAATAGTCAAGAACAATTTCATATTCTACCTTATAAGCACAAGACAGAAATTGATATTGAACATTGTAGACCCATTTCTCTCTTATTCAGCTGTATAAACAACTGCTCATTAAGTATCATAAAGAGCAAATTTTGTGTAAAGCAGATTTCTTCATAAAATAAGTAAAGAGTTACGTAAAAGCAATCACCATTTGGATAACTTGTTCTCAAAATCCTTAATATTGTGTTGGTTGAAAAAAAAGGGAGTAATTCAGTATTAAAAAGCAGACCTTCTACATCCACATAGATTCTGACTGTCTGGAGAGACAGACTCATATGCAAATATAGAAACAATTATTTGATCACTTAAAGATGTTTGGGAAAGGTAACCACTTCTCCCTAAAATATATATTTTTGCTTGTAAGTGTCACTGACCATAACCTGTGCATAACTTACAGCCACATTATAAAGTACAATAAATTAAATCTTATAAAAGTGATTCAGGCAATAATAATTTCAGCTATCAGGGCCAAATCCACACTGGCTTGCAAAGTAACTTCCAGACTGCCTTTGTATTATTATTGATAACTAGATAATGGGACTCTTGTGTAATAACAACCCATAATTCCTGAGTTTAGTACAACACCCACCAGGAAATATGGAAACACTCCCATGTGGGATAACACAGCTGTAGATCTCTGACCACTTGTTCCATCTAATAAATGGTTCTTACACTGCCATAGCACGATTGGCAAAGTAACTCATTAAAGATATGCACCAATGGATCCTAAATTTGTCATTTTACCAGGAATCCTACGTATCCAAGCTTAGTCACAAAACTGTTCCAGCTGTTGTTTGACTGCCAGGGAATCCTTGAAGGCTAAATATCTACATCAGTAAAACTCTGAGACCTATCACAAACTCGCTCCTTAAATATCGCGTCAAGAGAACAGAGCCATCTGTTCTCAGGTATCACTGCAGTGTCCAAGATTGATTCCAGGACTTTTCTGGCATAACTAATGCAGGAACAGACAAACACTGACAGAATAGCACTCAGCTGCAGCAGGAACACATCCACTGCAGCATTCCAAGGTTTTGTGTGAGTCCCTTGGGATTCCTTGTAGTCTGTCTACTGCAAATTTGTGAGAGGCATAAGTCCATGTTCTTATTTGTACTTTAGAAAGGTATTAAAATAATGTTTTCTCTTTATCTTTGTTTTTAATTTATCTATTCGTTGTTAACATCCACACTCATTTCACAGGGCTCAAAGGTGATACATCAGTGGTATCTGTGGACTTTGTTTTTTAAATACAAATAGAAACACATAAAGAAGAAGTTCCAAAAGATAAATTCACACAGAAAACTGGAACAGTGGGAAATTCCAGCTCATGGGAGGTTCCACGTAGTTCTGTTGATGTCAATAAAGCTGTGCTGGTTTATGGTAGCCAAGAATTTGCTCATCTATCCCTGCAACCAGGCCTTGATGTGTCTTCACAGTTGACACTGCAGCATCTGAATCAAGCAGATCAAAGCAGAAAGTTGAGTTCCAAAACCCCTTGTGACAACAAGCTCTAAACTGAGAAAGATTTAAAGACATTAGTACAGCTTTAAACTGAGATAGAATATTCACTTCCTAATTGAAATGATCTCCTTGAACAGGCTAAAATCCCAGAAGCAGCTGTCCTGTCTAAAATTCATTTTAAGAGGACTGCTAGCTTCTGCCTGCAGTTATTGGGTGAGGTTCAGCTTCTCCCTTCTCCAGGTGAGTGCTTGGATCCACGTCCAGCCCCACTTGAGGATTTCAGTTCTTCCCTTAAAGCCTATACTGAAGTTTAGGATACATTCCTCAAATGTACTGAATCACCACAATATTCCATTCATACCTGTAATGCTTCTCCAGACACTGAATAAATTAATTTCTGAGATTTATTGATTCTGAAAGACTATCAGTGAGGCAGGGTGCTTCAAAGGTCCATAGCATCCACTCTTTAGACTGCCAAAAAGAAGAAAAACAACAACCTAAAATAGATGGGTCTGAAGCATCAACAACAGGATGAAACTCCCTGTTAGTCTCCAGAGCAGCTGGAAAAAGGGAATCCACAACACACACAGTATTCCCTCCTTCTGCAAGGCTTCACAATCCCACTCCAGAAGACCTGGGACACAGATGAGACCATGGAAAGTCTTGAAGGAACGTTTGGATGTGGAGGAAGAGTGAAAGGGAGAATGACTTTTAGTTGTTGTTTCATTAAAAGCAGCCTGAAAAGAAGCCACAGTTTTTGACACTCCACTGGAGCCTTGCTGTCCTACATATTCCCATTGGAGAGGGACAATTCCTCAGGGACTGGAGGGACAGGAGCTAGGGAATGGCTTCCCAGTGGCAGAGGGCAGGGCTGGATGGGATCTTGGGAAGGAATTGTTCCCTGGGAGGGTGGGGAGGCCCTGGCACAGGGTGCCCAGAGAAGCTGTGGCTGCCCCTGGATCCCTGGCAGTGCCCAAGGCCAGGTTGGACACTGGGGCTTGGAGCAGCCTGGGGCAGTGGGAGGTGTCCCTGCCCATGGCAGGGGTGGCACTGGGTGGGATTTAAGGACCCTTCCAGCCCAAACCATTCCATGATTCCATAATCTCCACGTGCATGGTCACAGTCAGCTCCTGTCCCCTGAGCTCAGCTGTGCTTCAGTGACAGTAACTCAAAGTGTTGCCACTTGGTACAGAAATGGGACATTTCCAGGTTCTTTGCTGTTAAATTTGCTCCGTGCACTTGTTCACCAGTCCCTGACTTTCTGACATTTAAAATGCAGTGTGAGACATCACTTCTTGGTCAAACATTTGTGTGATGCTATGGCTGTTCTTAATTATTTATTGTGGTTGTTTCAGATGATGCAAGGTCTGGGAATACTCATCCTGCCTATTGTCAGTTTGATGTTTGCTGTTTGAGGTTTTTCCCCAGGAGCACTCTGATGACATTAGGAAGGGAACATAAAACAAACTAGCAAACAAGCTACTGCAAACTGTGATAAATATGCTGCATTTGCACACACAAAAAGCCTCAGATTTGTTTGTTTGTTTGTTTTTAAATTATTCTAAATGGAATGATTTTTCTTCTCATATGAAAGTCAACCTCTAAAGAGCAATTAAGGTGAGAAAAGTTCTGCTCTGCCTTGTACCCCACAGTTCTTGCTGTTGAGTCACCACTAACCCACACTGCCATACCAAGAAGTTTATTTGGAAGGTTTCTCATTAAAAAGATGATTCACATGGCCATGTTTAGTTTGAGATCTATCAAAGGCATAACCAGAGCTGGTCTGGCTGTGACTAAGGCAGTGCTGAAAGAGCTGCATTAATGAAAGTGCAACTTCATTCAGTACAGGAACAATCAGGAAAGGCAAATGCAGGGAAAGTGCAGAAAGCACTTACACACAACAACAGGACTCACTAAACACTCGTCAGGCAGAGCCCGAGATGGAGAGCATTTGATGCCAGCACTAAAACACGCTGACACTTCCTTCTCTCCTGCTCTTCCCAGGCACTTTTGAGAACTCTCTACACAATGTGTCACTGGATTTGTCTTTCATGTGCTCTTAGAGGGAACAATAGAATGATGGCATTGTTTCTGACACTGCCTAATCTGTACAATGGCAATTTGAATGCATTTAGTTCCTACCTATTGTTTTAGGTGACAGGTGCCAACCCCCACTCCCAGGCTACAGTGTCATTCCAAAGGCATGGAATATGAAATTTCATATTCCTTAAGCTTCACAAAAAGACAAGAATTTGGAGAGAGACAATTCCCTCAGCTGCTGTTGTTTTTGCCAAAGGTCTCCCTGGCTCTGTGCTAGATCAGTGCTCCTGATTTAGCAGTGCCACGTTCCTCAGAGCAGAACTGGGGACAGGGAAGCATTCAGACATCTCAGTTCTGCAGGAGAAGGACAGCAAGGACAGAGGCTGCATACAAATGGGGAGGCCACTCCACCGATTTGTATTTAGATGTCTTTGAGGCAAGTCATCAACAAAAAGGTCTCTTAGACACCCAGAAATTGCTGGAAGACTTGACTTTCCATTGCATGACCAGTTCAGGATACCAAATCATAAAAACTGAAATAACAGCAACCATTATTCATTGTATCTATCCCTCATCAGAACTAACAGTGTTATCCTCTGCTGATTTTTAGTACAAAACTTGCTTAGAGACCTGGGTACAATAAATAAATGGGAGAAGGGAAATATTCCAGGTACTACTAGAATAGATAATTATGTGACATTCTTGTTTATTTATATATTGATTAAAAAATCCAGAAGCATTGCTATTCACTAGAAAGCAGCTACTCCTGCCAATAAAGAAGCATCAATTAAAACATTCAGGTTGAAGACACCACTGAAGTACAAAGCTGGAAAGCTTGCTGCTTCTGGAAATTTAGGTTATTTTCTCATTTTAGGTGAGTGGAGCTTTCAATGAATTTGCCAATATCATCACTGACTTGCTCAAGTACATTAAAAATATATGTGTGTCACATTATGTGTGGAACTAAGCTTTGAACTGTGTTGGATTTATCCCTTTAAATTAGAGACAGAACTATAGCAGCTGATTTTGCTCTTAAAATAAAAAAAAAATAATTACACATAGAAAACCAACTTTTAGACTAAAAAATGAGAGCTCTTCCTTTTTGCAGGGACTTTTTTCAGGATGAAGGCAAGGTATGGTAAGTAATGGCACAGAGCCACAACCTCATTGAAATGCAAATGGTGCTGCTGAGTGCCAGGGAATATTTGGCTTACTGGATGAAAACTAACCTTGAGAATTCAATTTCCTTTGTCCAAGAAATATCATCGCTAATTTCACAGTGTAGTTCATTTGTAATTAGTGATCAATCAGGGAAATTTCCATATTCATTAACAAAAATTAGTGAATGCTTAAAGGGACCAGTAAAAAAACCTATAGATCCATGCTGCTAATTTAGTCTTAATACAGTGGAATCCTTTCCTCCCTGTTCTTAAGGAAAACTAACTAAAGTTTATGGAAAACTAACTAACTGAAGCAACTGATTTTCTCTGATTTCCACATCATGCTGCTGCTTGGATATATCAGAAACATTTCACATTTTGAATTCTGGAATATTTTGGACTTTTTAGTTTTCCAGAAGTTCTTTAAGCATTTACAAATCCTGCAAGCACATGAGTTCCTGTGAGGAGTGGACAAGGGCTCTGAGCTTGCCTAGTCTGGAAAAAAGGAGGCTGAGGAGGGGGAGATCTCACTGCTCCCTGCAGCTTCCTGAGGGGGTGTGGGGAGGGGAGTGCTGAGCTCTCCTCACGGGATCCAGTGACAGGACACATGGAGTGGTTCCAACCTGCACCAGGGGAGGTTTACACTGGAGATTAGGAAGCATTTCTTTACCCAGAGGGTGGTCAAGCACTGGAATGGCTTCCTGGAGAGATGGTGGATGCTCCAAGTCTGTCAGGGTGTAAAAGACATTTGGACAATGCCATTAACAACGTGTTTTAACTTGGTTAGCCCTGAACTGGTTGGGCACTGGGTCTGGATGATCCTTGTACATCCCCTCCAAATGAAACAGTCTATTTACACTATCCTATCCTATCCTGTCCCGTCCCATCCTATCCTATCCTGTCCCGTCCCATCCTATCCTATCCTATCCTATCCTATCCTATCCTATCCTATCCTATCCTATCCTATCCTATCCTATCCTATCCTATCCTATCCTATCCTATCCTATCCTCTATCCTACCCTACTATCCTCACATCTGGAAAAATTCTATTCTCTTACATGTCACAGCAAGCAAACTTAAACCTAATTTTGTGAGCATGTTCTCATGATTGATTTCTCCACAATCTCCTCTCGAGAGGCTGCAAAACCTTGTCTCAAGTCACACCTTTTCAAAATCCCAGTGCTCCTTACACATGCACTAGAACAGGTCAGCAGCAGGAGGGTGACACCTCCTGCTTTTCCCACCACCTGCTGGGGGTTAAGGAAAAGTCTCCAGAAGAATAAGGAACACTTGAGTCAAATACCAAGAGAGCAGGAAATAAAGGTTTTGAGCAGAAGGAGCAGTGACACAGGGGAATGGACTGGCTGATTATGAAGCCCAGATTCATAGAAAGCTCTAAGAAGAGATTAGGCAGGCACCTGCTGGAAATATTGCTACAGCTATAGCTGGGAACCTTGCCAGCCCTTTGCTGAAGGAGAGGAGTGTCTGCATGGGAGCTTTCCTGCCCCTGTTTGGACAGCACATGGCTGTGGTACACAAATTCCCTCATCCCACCCAGTGTCATTGCTGCTGTGTTAATAAGCACTTGGAGAGCCACAGTGCAGCAATGTTCAAAATGAAAAGAACACATTGCTCCACCTGTGACACCAGATATCATCCAGCTGCAGTATCCAGAGTGCCTCATGTGCTCTCTGAGACCCAAATCCTCACACGCCCTCTCTGCAGCGTGATGACCTTGGGGGCTGTGTTAAATCCATACAATTCCCAGGCAGTGCCCAGGGCCTTTAACCCTACAAAACAAGGCCAGTGAGAAAGGTACCCACCCTCAGACAGTTTCTCTCTGCTTGCTAAAGGACCTCTACAGGCAGCAGCTGTTGATCAGTCTCCCAGGCACTGAGGTATCTGCAGCCTCTAAAGCTCCACTGACACTTCACAACCACAGCTCAGACCTCTCAGATTTTAGATCTCTTCAATCACAGGTTTAAAAACATCACCCCTTAATGAGTGTGTTCCCTCCTTGCAACATCTTCTGGCCTGTGCTGGCTGAAGCCAAAGCAGGAGGGTAAAATCTCACAACCCTGTTCTGTTCTTCTTAGGATACAGAGGAGCATTTTCTTGTGTCACTCTCCTCCTTGGGAGAGATGCAGCCCAACAGTCCAGCCCAGTGCTCTGCCCCCAGCAGCAGCAAAAGGTGTTTCTGCAAATCAGAAAAGCTTAGCTCTTTTCTTCAATCTGTTGGGTTTTGTCCCCCTACAGGCACTGGAGTAGGGAGAAGGTACCTCTCTTCCCTCCTTCTTTAGGATTTGTGAAGATATTGTCCACAGATTTGTCTAACCCTACATTAAACCTGCTGACACTCTCTGCCTCTACCATCTCATGGGGCAGGAAAATCCAGGAATTCATTGGCTGAAGTGTGAAGAAGTTCTGCTTCTGTCTAGTGACCACCTTCTCTGGCCCCTTCAGTTGGTGACACACACTGGCTGTCCAGAGAGATAGGTCTGTACATATTCATATATTTATATTTATATTTATATTTATATTTATATTTATATTTATATTTA
>VWZT01014173.1:159139-174843 GCA_013397055.1 Pachycephala philippinensis | reverse complement strand
AAACAAAAAAACACAAAAAAAAAAAAAAAAAAAAACAAACCAAAAAAACAAAAAAAAAAAAAAAAAAAAGAAAAAAAGATGCATTGGTCTATACGGAACATTTTAAGTCCACACAGATCTCTGAATTCTAATGATAAAGAAAAACTATCCCTACTACATGAGCTGGTACAAAGTATTTACTTTAGTGAAAAGAAGAATGTATAGAAGATACATCCAATTCCTTAAATTAATTCTTTTAATTCTCACACAATGTCTCAGAGTTCTCAGTGGATGATTTCTAGAGTCAGATTTTATATTTGATTATGTGTTGCAGAAATTCTTCATGATTCTGTTAACAGGTAAAATGTCTGTAATGAAACAAGCAATACTCTTCTCTTAGAATTCTACTGGAATTTTACTATCATTATTTTGGACGTGTTACACTAATTTTCTGACTTTCCTGAATGATCAAAGTTTGTTACCTTTGTATTTTAACATAATTATACCTGATTTAATAGGCACCAAATTAATTTTTCATTACCTTAATGTACCTGCTTTAAAATGATGTTATTCAACTCATAGTAATAACAATAAAAAAAGAACATCCTCAAACAAAGGTGAGAACTGCTTGAAGGGAACAAATCCTTGCATTTTCAGCCAGTGAAGCAAGGGATTAGGTGTGGAAATAGTAAATTACTTGCTATTGAAACTGTGTTTCACCTTTAAAGAATAAAACAGATTTTTTTAAAAGCATATACATGCCTGGGATACAACATACGTGTGCCTGAGAAATAACAACTCCATTAAATCTATCTTTCAATACAAAAAAATTCTCTTGCAAATATAGAGTGAAATCTAATTTATTTTGACAAAAATAAGTTCTACACTCAGTAAAAACTAATAAGAAGTAGCTGAAAATATTGGATTTTTCATTCATTGCTATTTTGTCCACAAGTTTCCTGTAAATACATTAATGTATTTACATGTATGTATTTACCTGTATTAAAAAAAAAAAAAATAGAATGCAGAGGAAGAAGAGAATGACAGAAATAAACAGAACTATCATATATATATATATATGTAAAACATACCTTAGGAGTTTTAGAATAAAACTAAACAAAAAGTGCCTTTTTCTTATCTAAATACCTACCTTTTCTTGTACCAAATTCCTGCATCTGTTATGAACACTGTGTCTTTAATAGACTGGATTCTGTGAACACTTCTCATTTAATTTCACAGACACACCACTATTACAAAGATAAAATTGTGTATAAAATCAAACACTTTGCAGCAGGGCAGGCAATATTTTTTCAGATGTTTCAAAGCACAGCCTTGCTGTGATGTTCAAGAAAAGCCACGTCAGGCCCTGATAACACTTGGCAGTAAATGCTTGTCCCAGCTGTTCCCAACATAAGGATCCTTGGGTTCCCAAACAATCACCCTCAGCCATGAAACACAAGGGTTGGGTTCTGAATTCTGAGCTGCTGAGATCCTGAATTCTCAATCTTTTCTCAATGAAAACATTCAGATGTTTTCTCTGTTTGTTTTTTCAGGACCATGCCTTGGGAGGAGGAAAGGCAGAGTTTTGGTACTGGAGAAAATCCAGAAGCAAGATCTTAACTGCACTGAACAAAACCTGAACAATGGGAAGAGCACAATCCCTGAGGCTTCTAAATCAATATATCAGGAAGGATGCAATGGCCAAGCCCAGCAGGGTGGGAGGAGGGAGAACCAAGATCAGAACTGAAGCTTAGCAGGAATCATTCCCCAGGTGAGTCTCACGTGTCAGAGCTTTTCTCTGCTCCACCAATCATTCTGTAAACGTTGGAATGATTCCGAGACAGGATTTGACAGACATTTCTGTGGGTGTAAAAATGCACAAATTTCCACTCTTCCAAATCACTCCCAGTGATAAACTCCTAAATATTCTGACCAACCAACAAGTGGGGCTCCTAAATATTCCAACCAATCAACAAATCAAACCACACAAATTTACTGGAATCTGTAAGCAAATTTCTGGAGTTTGAGCTCTTGCTTCAGTCAGGCACTGATCATTTGATAAGAGAGTTGTGTTTTCCACAGTTGTAGGGGGGCCCATTGAAGCAAACAGCCTCCTGCTGACATGAAAATATATGTATGGAGTCTGTAATGGCTGACACAATATAAATTGACATCTAGAACCTACAGTTCTTCAAACAAGTGCAGCACAAAGCTCGTTGACATGTCTAATAATCATAAGTGACAGATGGTTGCAGGGTTTTTTATGCTTAACAACCGAGTGGAGAGGCAGCATTTGTCTTGGATTAAATGTTGCATTTTGGAATTGCCTTTAATTACAGGGGAAGGTAGGTTATTAAACAGGAATGTATCTCACTGGATCATTTCCCTTTTGCAGTCCCCATCTGTGAGATATGTTGTAAGAAAGTTTGTCACACTGGTCCTTGTGAGGGGACGAGGGTCAAAGAAGCACAGCCTTGGTTTAGACTGATATGATTAACAAATATATAATATCACGGATTGAGGAAATTTTGGAAGAATCAAAATTCCAGGCCCCAGCATTTATCACCACAATCAAAGGCAGACACGGGGTGTAGGTGTAAAATGTGAGGAGAATTTCAGGCTTGCAGAGTTCTACTGATGTAATTCCAGCAAAAATACAGAGGAGTCAGCAATTCTCTGCATTTTAGCATGCAAATGGTGGCTCTTGCTACAGTGGCAGAGGGAAGGAAAATTCTATAGAATATCACATTATAAAAGGCTTTTCTCATAACTACCTTGTTTGTAGTGTCATGCCTAACTTAGTCCTGGCAGACTCTGGTATAATTAGTCGTGTTTTAATTTGCTGATGCCCAAATCAGCTCCATAGCAGTGGATTCAAATTGATCTTTCCCATGTCATCACTCTTTAAAAAAACTCCTTTGTAATTAACAGTCACCTCTCTCTGCTTCCCAGAATGTTTTCTAGGATCAAGAAAAGCCCATCTTACTCAGTGTTCTTTACAGATTGATGTTTCTTTGATCATTGCTTGCTCTTCCTGGCATAAATGAGTCAGTTCCAATAGCAAAGATCATAATGTTATCTAAATATATATATATATATATAAAAATATATATATATATATATAAATAAATAAATAAATAAATAAATAAGTTGAATTTTTGATGTAAGATTTTTGGAGAAGGTAGGACTTTAAGAGTTGAAATACAAATCAGTTGGTGCAATGGAATTGGTTCAGTTTCAGGCAATTGAGAATTTCAGTAAGTGCTAAAGATTTGTTAACACCACCACTTTGTTTAGCTTTTTAATATTTTATTTCCTTTTGCTTTCTATTTTATGGTTAACTGTATTGTATTTTAATTGCTTGCTTGACATGATGGCATCTCAGTGGGGGCTCCTGGGGGAGTTTTATAACATTTTAAATAATTAATGGTAATTAATAGAGTGCATTAAATCAAGCTCTCCTAATATTTTCCATATCTTCTGTGCACACCAATGCTTTCAGAGGATGAGAGTTTAGCTCATCTTTTACAGTGTTTTAGGCTATTTATTTTTCCCTCATAAAATGTGAAATACTTTAGAAGTCTTTATTTTGTAATACGCTGTCCTTTGTACTCCAGAACGGCATCAAATACATTGGAGACGTTTATATTCCATTTAATTTTTAATGAAAACGCCACCCTGGAAAAACATGCTGTTGTAATTTGGGAAAGCCAAATTTTGTCATCCTTACATAAATAAAACTTACTGATACCAATTAAATATGTGGGGCTCTTCTTCAGGTCATTCTTACGGTTAAAACTTGGTCACAAAAGTCCATTACTGCTTTTTTAGGGTATACAAAGTGCTCAAAGCCACAGAAACCAGCAAGTTTTGTTGCTGCTGGAATGGCCTGAGATCACCCAGCTGGAGTAAGGCAATCCTGTACTCGAAGCTAAATCTGTTTGGTGTCCCAAAGTCACTAAAAAGTTATTTATTTATGACATGCCAGAGCCTTGAACAATGTATGTGGGTATTAGAATAAACTGCATTTCTATGTTCAGCACTATCATAAAGTGCTTCCACACATTCAGATGGAGCATTGGACAGAAACCTAAAGTTTATTCCTGACCAGTGAGATGTTGAAACACCACAACAAATAAAGTGACAGCAAACTCTCTCTCTCACTTTGTTTTTCTGGGTGATGTTTATACTTGAACTTGGAAATAATCTTATTTTTCTAATTTTCAGGTGTGTTTATTGCAATGCACAAGACATGCATGGAGTATTTCAGCTGTCAGATTCTTTCTGCCACTGATGAAATTATTGGATGTTAAAAATTTCCTTATTTTCGTAAAACTACTGATCTTTGCTTATAAAAACAACTGTGTTATTATTCCTCAAGCTTTCAAAACTCAGAGATCATTGTACTAAAGGCTCAAAGGCCACATGTGTGGCTATTCTCAACATCAAGGTCTCTCCTGTTTTTTTCAGTTTGCACTAAGGACACACAGGGCTTTTCTGAGTTCCTTGTGTTGCCTTATTTCTCATATTTCAAAACACACCACTGTGCCACCTTCCTTTTCTTTGTACCAAACGTTGCCTGTATTAACATCTCTTTATTAATTAAAGCTCCCTATTTGGAGAACATGAAAGAATAAATAACATCTGAAAAATCTGTGTAGCCGCATTCAACTCAGAAAAAATATCCCTCAATCACAGAAAAAATTAGGTTGAAAGGGACCCCATGATGTCTGCAGCCCAACCTCTTGCTCTAAGCAAGACTAACCCTAAAGTCAGGTCAGGCTCTTCAGGGCTTTGTCCCATCAAGCCCTAAAAATCCCCACGGATGGGCACACAGCAGCTTCCTGAGCAATCTGTGCTGCTTTTAACCACTCCCATGACAGAGAGATTTTCCTCATAGCCAACTGCAAAGTCCCTGAGCTTTCTCATGCTCTGTGCTTCTTTCGAAGGTGGAAGCCACAGATGAGGTAACAGGAAAGCAGGAAACAATTTTAAGATACTTCACCCAAAAATGAAACACTGAAAAGACTCTTTAGAAACACTTTGTGCAGCATGAGCTGTTTCCAATGAATTTAATCACAGAACCGTGGAATGATTCGTGTTGGAAGGGACTTTAAAGCCCATCCAGTGCCACCCCTGCCATGGCAGGGACACCTTCCACTGTCCCAGGCTGCTCCAAGCCCCAGTGTCCAACCTGGCCTTGGGCACTGCCAGGGATCCAGGGGCAGCCACAGCTTCTCTGGGCACCCTGTGCCAGGGCCTCCCCACCCTCCCAGGGAACAATTCCTTCCCAAGATCCCATCCAGCCCTGCCCTCTGCCACTGGGAAGCCATTCCCTGGCTCCATCCTTTGGAAATCCTCTCTCTCCATCTGTCCTGCAGCTCCCTGTGGAAGGACAAGGTGCATTTCCTGCAGCACCAGGGGCTGGGGTCAGTCAGATGTATCCCAGATTTCAAACACCAGTCAGGCTGGTGAAAGACAGAGGTACCCAGAACTGACATAAGAAGTGAAAAACAAAGATAAAGCTTCAACTCCTGTGACTAAGACAAAAACAGAGCAGCATTTAATAAGAGGTTTTCAGACTTTCATGAATATGTGATGCGAGTGCTTGGGGTCTACTCACAGGGATGCCAATTTTCCTTAATATAACCTCCCTTTAGATTTTATGTCAAGATAAAGGGATCTTTCCCTTGAATACTTCTTTTCTTGCAACACTCAAGTTCATACCTTTATCAGAACTTTTCAAAAACACAAGTGACAGAATTCTGACTTTGTTCAGCTGTGTCACCGACTTCCAATTGGACAAATATTTAATTCACTGCTTCTATTTTTAAACGATGTTGCTGAATAATTTGAGCGATTGGATGCTGAGCAGAGCATTTTTTAAAAATAACATTTTCCAAGTGGTATCATTAGAAAGAGAATAATCCCTACAAGGTATCGCATGTAAATTCATCTCTTTTTCTCAACTTCCAGAAAATTCACGAAAGCCATTGTTCAGAAAATGAGTGTATACATAATACTGTGCTTATGAATATAAAGCAAAAACCAGTGAGCAAATGCTGTGTCTCAGGATGGCTTCTGCATTTCTCTGTGATTTTATGCAGCTCCAAAAATAGTGTAAAAATAGGAAACGTGTGTTCCTTAACTTATGGAAAAGATGTTTTAACTTTCATTTTGATATAAAAAGGACATTTTTTAGAGTGAAACAACCATTCCTGGCACACCCTCCCCGGGGAGGGGGCAGAGTCCCCATCGCTGGAGGTTTTAAAGATGTGATGGGAGGGTGGGGTAAATAAATTCCTTTTCCCATGAAAGTCTGAACACAACGATCGTTCAAGGTCCACCCCAAACATCCAACCTGGGCTGTTTTAGGCTTCCAGGAATTATCACAGCCAATTTCACCACCAATCTCACCTGCTCCTCTTTTTCATTGCAGCCTCCTTCACAGTAACAGGCACATGGATTACTCTTAAACCCTAATTACTCTTTAAGCCTTAATTACAGCCTTCAAAAGACTAAGAAACACGACAAGCACAAAGATAAGAGAATCACCTGAACTTTTTGTCTGCCTTTTGGCCATTTCTTGTGGTTTTCTTAAAGATATAAACAAATGAGGGGATATCTCTCCCTTCAGGTGAAAGGGATATGTGTAAGACCTCTGTGTATAATTTTTGAAACTAAAAACAGCATCAAATTCTTCATTTTACAGAGCAGGTGTGCTCAGAGCTTCAGATTGTCTCAGGCTTCTGGTCAGGCACTGGTTATAAATAATGGCGCTGATGGATCAGCTGAGCTCAACAAACATGGAATTGTTAAAAATTGCTGGACATCCCAAGGAAGGAGCAATGTCTGGAATGGTAGAGAAGAAACAAAGGAAAACAAAGCCAGGCTGAAATAAGAAAGTTAGAAATATGTTTGGAAAGGGTGAAAGGTACAAAGCACCGAAATGAAGATTCTTGTAAATTCATACCTGATTTTCTCCACCCTTTCTGTCAATGTTGCTCAGAATTCTGAGTTTTTTTTCTCTATTTGTCACAATATTTTGCAGCAAGTAAACATAAATCCAGACTGACATAATAATGTAGGCCCTATCATCAGCTGTGCCACATATGGGGAAAACATTCCTATCTCCAGCCCCATGTTTAGGACCTCCCGAGGAAGGGAGTGAAATAATGCAACAGAAACTCCCTGAGACACAGGAGGGCTCCTCCTTCCCTGCTCAGTTCACAGCCTGGCTACATAAATTACAGACTCATTCCTAGGGAAGTCAACAAGGGGAAAAGACAGCAGCCATCTATCTGTGAAATGTGAAATACTAATGGAAAGTACATAAGGCTTTTTTACATAGACTACACACCATTTACCTACTCTCCTCCATATTAGTTTATCATTCTAAACTCAGCTGCTGCCTTTACTCAAATGTTTTTATTTGCTGTTGCTCACTTGAAAAGGGGGTAAAATACCAGGTTATCTAATCACCCTGGAAAAAAAGCTGCTTTTAAGGAAGTCAAAGTTCTGAAGCCTGCCCTCATAATTCATGTGATACAAAAGGCATTATAATTACAATACCTCGTTCCTTTGACAAAGATTATAGCAAGGACAGAAAATGCCCACAGATTAATCCATCATTCTGACACCATTTTTAATGAGTGGGAAATGCCAAAAATATGATCCATTACCTTTGCAATTCAAAACCTGTAATATCATGGACCAGTTTGAACTCCTTAGATCTGGCATTCCTGCTCAGGAGCTTGCCACTGATCAGACTTTTTAAAACATATTACACATCACCCTGCACAGATGAGAAATTAGATATGCATATTTTTTTATTGTATTTTAGAGCGAGAACAAGAGGATTTTCCATCTTCACTGCTTTTGAAATATCTTTCATTGAACAAAAGTGTAATGTCCCAGTGTCCCCCAGCGGGCACATGAATTCAGAGGTAACAGGTTCATTTCATACCTGTCTGTGCCCATCAGCATCAACGCCCTCAGAAAGATTGTGCTGGGCTATTGCATGGGTTTGCACCTTTTTTCCACCGTAAAAACACAACATGAAGACCAGGACTGATAAATTGTTGTGAAGAAATAGTTAATTCAGAGAAGACCAAACCAGATGCAATTACCCGGGGTATCCGATGGGACAGGAAGAGAGAATAGATTTGAATGACTACTTCTGTTTTCTCCTCTGTGCTGTGTAGGGTGATCTTGGGAAGGTTATTTCGTGTACGTGGGCTTCAGTTTTGCTTGGAGATAAAGATATTGACAGATTTTTAATAGATCACCTCCTCATGGAAGCACTGCACCGCAGCTGTGCTGTTGTTTCAGTATTAGGGGATGGATAAAGAACAGTTGGTATATTTTTTCAAGTATGTGTCAATCATCTTCCTTCTCACTTGAATTACCAGTCAGAGTCTGGAGGGATCACAGGAAAGCAGCCTAATGAAATGTTTAAATGAAAAATGACTGAAATAGGGATCTAGCTCAAAACCCACTTTACTTTTAAATGAATGTAGTCCTTGAGAATTTGAGGAATGCAGAAGTCATTTCTGGATTAGGGGGAGTACTTTGAACTCCTTCCTGGGCTTCCAAATGCATTGGAACTCTCAGGTTCATTTAAAAAAAAGTTTTCAGTTATATTCAGGCTTCACTGCATGAAATGGGAAAAAGGAGCTACAATCAGGTGTCTGTTCATGGTTTAGCAGTAGCACTCAATGCTTTTGGATCCAGGCACAAGCACCAAAGCTGCAATGTCCCTGCCACGGGGTGAAGAGCTGGAGCCACAGGGTCAGGGGTGGGTATTGAGATTCAGGGTGTGGCTTTTGAGGAAATTCAGCATTATTGTCACTCAATATCAGACACAGTTTGAGGGCTGGGACAGCACAGCCTTTAGTAGGAGTTGCCTCCACAATAAAACCAAAAATCTCAACGTGCCCCGGCCGTGAGCTGGGAGCCCAAACCCTGCCCTGGGCTGAGCCCCAGCGTGGGCAGCAGGGGAGGGGGATTCTGCCCCTCTGCCCCTCTCTCAGCTGAGAGCCACCTGCAGAGCTGCCCCAGCCCTGGGCCCAGCACAGGAAGGAGCTGGAGCTGCTGCACAGAGCCCAGAGGAGGCAGCAGCATGATCAGAGGGATGGAGCAGCTCTGCTGGGAGGAAAGGCTGCCAGAGCTGCCATTGTTCAGCCTGGAGAGGAGAAGCTTTGGGCTGAGCTCAGTGTGGCCTTGCAGGGCCTGAAGGAGCTGCAGGAAAGATGGAGAGAGACAATTGCCAAGGGCTGGAGGGACAGGAGCCAGGGAATGGCTTCCCAGTGCCAGAGGGCAGGGCTGGGTGGGATCTTGGGAAGGAATTGTTCCCTGGGAGGGTGGGGAGGCCCTGGCACAGGGTGCCCAGAGAAGCTGTGGCTGCCCCTGGATCCCTGGCAGTGCCCAAGGCCAGGCTGGACACTGGGGCTTGGAGCAGCCTGGGACAGTGGAAGGTGTCCCTTTGTTGGAATTCCATGCACCAAATAATAAATACCTTTCTCCTCAGCTTATTTCTTTGTCCGTTGCTTTGATTCCAGCATTTATTTATTTTACAGGAATGGCTTCATCTGCCTTGCAGGATAACTTTCAACCTTCCAAAAGCCAGAATCTCCAATCTGTTCAGTAACAAATGAATAGTTACAGCACTGCATGCACCTTCTGCAATCACAGAAATCAATACAAGATAATTTCAACATTTCTTTAAAGAAATGGAATTCTGTTCAAACATCTCTATCAAGATATGCTTTATTACAAAACAAAGCTGCAAAAAGCCAACATTATTGTTATCCTTCTGAATTTATATAGGTGCTAAATCACCTTTTTTCACAGAGAGTATAGTTTTAACAGAAAATGCATTGTTATGAAGAGATGTAGGCCAGGAGAGCAATCAGAGCAGCAGAAGTGCTGCTACTCTGCCTTATCTTGCATCTTTAACCTCTGGAGAGATTGACCAAGCCAGGAAAATACTGCTGGGTCACAGCCCCCTTTCATTCACACTGGAGTTGTGCCAACCAGGGAATCCCTGCCAAGCACCCTCTGTGTTGTGGGAGACCTCACCATCAGTGTGCCATAACCTCAAATCTTATAAATATTAACAGCTTAGGATCAAAACACAGATATGGAGAAACTCCTGAGCTCGGGGTGACACATTTTTGTTGTGTAATCCCAGCACAGAGCAGGAATCCAACAGCAGTGCAGGAGAATTCCTTCTGTTTCCCAAGGAAAAATGCAGCAGGTGCCAGGGCTGCACCAGCACATCCCCTCTGGGGACATTTCATTGCCCTGCTGATCACCCTTACCTGCATCCTGCATCTCCAAACCATCTTCATATTTGCATCTCTGCCCCTCCCAGGAGCCAGAAGGAGGGTGTCTAAATGTGCCAGGGTGGGGAGGTGCAGGACAAAGCACTGAGGGCAGCAAAGTGGCTTCCCAGAGAAAATATCCCAGTGCAAAAGCAGCAGTGAAAGTGTCCAGGCTGGCTTTAGCTATTATTAGAAGTGTCTAGCCTGGACATCTGATATGTTTGATGACCAGCTGCTTCATTTGAGAAGGAGTTTGGTCTTGATTCCAGGCTACTCACCAAATCCACACTTTCACTACAGTATGGAATACTTGAGTGTCTTTTTCCTTCCAGTATGACATGCACCACTGTGTTTTTAAAGAGGAAAAGGCAGTTGGAAGTGTCTGAGATTTTAAAACTTGTTCAGAGTTGAAGTTATAAATTAATAGTGCAATACTTTCCATAAGAAGTCCATATTTAGTGACAAATCCTTTCAGTGCAGCTCCAATGGAGTTAAACTCCCAGATGGAACCTTCACAGTCTGAAAACACCACTCCCCTTCCCAACCTGATCTGCCTATCAAAGCAAATTTGCTCAATAAACCTATCACACACTGAGAGGAAAATAACCCAGGCTGCTGGGTGTGTTCTGAGAGTAAATTGTCTTTGCTTCACGTTAATGAAAGCTGAGACAAAAGCTCTTTCTTGCATCATAATCAGAAAAAGAAGCAAGGAGAAAAAGAAAATCCTGATTTTTTTTTAGTTTCATCACTTACCAGATTTCAAAAGACATTTACAACCTGTACAGCTGATTTTAAAGGGGTGGTTTTGGTTGTTATTGAGCACGAGTGTAAACACAAACACAAGCAGAGGGGACTGGGTGAGGGAGGCAGAGGTGGGTGGGAGGGTCAAATAAAACCCCTGCCAAGCCCATCACTGCTCCATTTTCTGGATTCCCTTGGAACCCAAGCAAGCAACTTATTTTTTGGATGGAGGGGCAAGAAAAAGACAAGTAGGGTTAACACATCCATTCTAAAAGGCTCTTTTTTTTTCTCCCTTACAAAAGGAAAGATGCAGCAGGCTCTTAGTGTTATTGACCCTTTCCTTTCCACAGGAGCTGAGTGTTCTAATGAAATCTCTCCTCATTTTTTTCAACATTAACAATCCTTTGATTAAACCTCTGTGTCTTTCAAATCTGTGTCTAATACAAAACACCCCAGTCTCCAATGAAAATTTATACTTCAATAATGAAATAATTTCTTGTATTGTGGGTGAGTCAGGGTCTGCTCATGATTAAGAAACACTAAATATGACAGATTACTTGCAATTAATTATTACTTCATCTCCTCAGAGAATATACCCTACAACAGAATTCTTTCTCACAAACTCCTGAATTTCAGAGCTCCCCAACTGCTACAAACAAATGCATTTTGTTTACTCATTGCCTATGAAAAAGGTTTGTTTGGAACCTGACCTGGAAGATAAAATTGTCCAACATCAGTGAAGTGCTGTAGCCAGAACAGAATGCTGATTTTTATGTTTTTTTACATATCATAACATCTTTCTGCCTATATAATTATTTTTAAAAGACAGGAAGAAAAGAAAAAGAAAAGCCAGTAGGATCTAAATAACTTTCTCTCATCCTCTTCCCTGCAGTCACTGGATTATCCAGCCTTCTCAGGCTGAATCAGTGTGCATTAGGAATGTTCCCAATTTCAAATACACAAATACCGACATCAAAATGGGAGAGTACCCACAGGAGTGTAAAGTGAGGCTTGTCCAAATCTGTTTGCAGCAGAAGGGCCATGGAAAGCAATCTCCCTCTGCACGCTGGCTCAGAGGCACTGCAGTCTTAATGAATTTCAGCCTCACACCAGTTTACATTTTCTGGCACTTGGTGCCTCAGTGGCATCTGGTGGGGGGTTCTTTATTTATTTATTTTCACAAATTTGCTCTGCAGCACAAGCCTGGGTAAATTTGCGAGGTTTTTGCGAGTCGGCTTGAAGGGTTTGTTCAGCAGACCTTGAATTATCAGTAAATGCTCAAAATTAGTTGTCAGCTTCGAGGAGGGTAGAAAATCCAGTGGCATTGGGTACAGATCTTAGTGCTCAGTGCTTTGGAAGCTTTGAGCTCAGTACCTTTGGGCTTCCAGCTGAATTCAGGGGGAGCAGGGATATGTCTCAGCTTTTCCTTCAGCGCTGCACCTCAGCAGGAGCAGAGATCTGTCATCCCACGGAGCAGCCACTGCATTAGTGGTGGCACAGGCAGTTTGACCTTCATTTATCAAAGGAAAACTTTCACCTTCAGCCTTTTAAAGCTCCTGCAGGAGTCACTTTTGCTGAATTCACTTGTTACTCCTCTCACTGTTTCCTCTAACACATAATCTCTACTTCTAATTCTGTAACAGCTGTGTAGAGTACAGTGGGATATCGAGGATGAGACACAGGCCAAGAACTGCAAATTCACAAATATCCACTACAAAACATCAGTGCTAAACGCAGAAAGGCCTCAGTTACAGACTCATGTTAATATTAAGTTTATAAAATCAAGACCTAGAAGCCAGGAAGTGCTAGAATTCACCTTAGCCTTAATTTCTTCTGTTTGAGAATATCCATCCCACTTTCTGTATACTTCATAATGTCTGATGATCTCTGTGGTGATATTAGAATTTAATGTCCTCATGTCTGATTCTACCATAAAACCAACTCCTCCCAAAGGCTGAGTTCATTTTACTGGAGCAACTAGACTAGTTGAAGAATTTAAATAATTCTGTGTTAACCACCTAGATTATCAGAATATTTTCAGATGTACAACAGTTTTTCTAAGCCTTAGAAACAGCTGTGCTGCTTTGGCTAAAACTTTGCAAACACCCGTGGAGGGAACTCATGAAAAATTCCAACTGAAAATTGGAAGCAGCACTACACATGAAGAGAAAGAGGTGTGGGATAACCCATTTAAAATGTATTGTTAAAAAAAAAAAAAATTAAAAAAGGCAGTACTGTACACATTCAAAACATTTTAGCAAGCAAATCCCAAAATAGCCTCATAAAGTTGGTAGGAAAATGTGAAAACTGATAGCAGACATCAATTAAATAACTTAATCATGCAGTCAGTAACAAAGGAGATGTTGCATTCCCCATTTCTCCTCCTCTGAAACCAATATCAAACCAGACCCCAATAATGGCTGCAATCTCTTTAAGGTACACAAAGCAAACCTTTGCTGCCACCGGAGGATATCTGTAAAAACAGAACAGACAATTAGGTCTGAAACCACCCATTTCACATTTGCAAATGCATCCTGATAGAAACAAATTGAGAGGTTTCAGGTAAACAAGTTTTCAGCACATTTGCAAGTGAAAAATCCCTGCCAGCAGGTGGTAATTTGGTCTACCCTGGACACTTTCAGAGCTATTGAATTGCATGTCACAGCACTGCAACCTATATTTCACTGTATGCTCTGTTTTCCCCAAGAGTTTGGTAAGGCAAGGAAAACCAGAGCCAGCAGAGAGGCACACAAACAGAATAGCAAATAGCATCACTTTTCATTTCGGGCTTTTATATCAGAGAATTATATTTTCAATCCTAACATAAGTCACAATAGTCACAATGGCAGTTTGTAACTTGCTTTCCAGGCACGTCGTACGGTCGGGAAAGGTTTTCACATAATCAAAGTTGGATATTTCTAGAGAGATCAAAAGAGTCTGTGAAGTGGAGAGCAGGTGCTACAGACATCTTAGAGGATCTGAGAATGCAATTAACCAGCAAATGAGCCTTGGAAAAGCCAGTCTTGCTGAACAGATGAGCACAATAAAAGCCGCTGAGAAACGAGATGGCCAAAACACGTTAATAACAGCAGCAGCATGGAGACATCTGCCCCATGCCTTAACCTTTAGGAAAAGAGAGCAGATCCCACCCAGAGCGGGAAGTAGGGACAATTATGTATATGTCTGGGGCTCCTGAAGGAGATGGAGGTTTATTGATTGCTTTCACAGAGGCTCAGCAAAGCAGAGCACCAGTGGCCTCTCTCTGTTCCCTCCAGTGCCTTGGTGCTTGGGATGGCTGGGGCTGGAGGAAAGGGGTCAAGTGGCTTCCACAAGATTATCAAGCCCAAGTGGTTTTACCCCTCAGCATTTATGCAGCAACTTTTCTCATCGTTTATATTCTGACTGCCAGCCTCGAAGCTGAGCACTGGGAGGTGTTTAATAAGCTTTGTGGGAATCTGTAGTCACTGGCAGCCTTTAACATTTGGACAAATGTAATATGGCTTGGGACAAATGAAAATAATCCATCTGAACAATTTCTGCTGATGCCAAATTTCATACAGGGCTTATTTCAACAATGGGAAAGTGAGGTCTCAAACTTTGAAAATAGGTCAGACTTTCTATAACTCTGAATTTTTTTGGGGCTTCTACAATACGCTCTGCAGTAGCTTATGTCTTTACAGGGTATTAATCACAAAAACCATCACATGTCAGCCCTAGTACGGATTTTATAGCCATTCAGGTTAAAAGGGGGATTTTCTGCTCTGACACAGAGACTCTCTGTGACAGGGCCATAAAATGTCCTCTTTTATGAAGAGACAAAGAATTCAAAGTGGGAGCATGGGAACGAAGTGTGATGTTGTCAGTCACCTTGGGATGGGCCACGAGATGCAGGTGGGGCATCAGCTTTAAACCACGGCTGCTGTAAAATGCTTCAGGATGTAGAATCACTGAATATCTTCTTATTTCAGTCCCCAACACCTCTGAAGGCTTAGAGAGCTTTGTCTTCCCCACCATTTAGGCTTGCTGTGAGTTGTTGAAGCCGGAGCCATGGCTGGGGTGACCTCCAGCCCCCCCAGCCAGCAGGGCAGGATGTGCAGCACCCCTGGGGAGATGAAGTAACAATTATTTTTAAATGCTTTTGACTTGTTTGCTTGATCATTTCTTGCTACATTGTTAAGTGTGGGGACCTGGACCTCAGGTTGACACTGGATAATTTTTCTTTTCCTTTTTTAAAACTAATGATTTTTACCACTTCAAAGTCTGTAAAATAGACAGAGCATTTTGTTATAGTGCTCAAAGGATTCTTAAATGGCACTTAAGACACTTCTGAGTCCAGTTCTTACATACTTAGAGGTAGCTACTTCCCACTGCTAGATTTAAGAACTTTCTCCAGCCTGAGTTAACCATGTAGAGATTCAGATATCCCTCCCTGCACTGAGAACGAGCCTCACACTCACCCTTAAGTGAGTTTGTTGGCTTAAATGTAGCTGAACCTTAAATTACCACATCCCTTGTGAATGGAAGTATCAAACCATGTGCTGCCCCAGCTTTGAAATGCTTCATTTTCATGTTGCTGCTTCCCCTTCTCCCCATTTCATAATATGCAGTTTCACAAGAAATTGCTATTTCCACCCCTCATGCCTTTTTTTTTCTCTCTCT
>VWZT01014173.1:148459-159116 GCA_013397055.1 Pachycephala philippinensis | reverse complement strand
TTTTTTTTTTTTTTTTCTGGGATAAGCTTGATAATTTATTAAAACAAAGATACCAGTTTAGCACCAGTGACTTCAGAGATCCTCAGTGGCTTTTGCAGTAGGATGGTTAAGGCACAATGGCCCTCTCCTGTCATTTATTAAGGATTTAAGGAAATTAAAATCTTCCAGTCATGGAATTGATATTTAGAGGTCATCAGTCTGCACAGTTAGAAAGACATTCAGAAATATTTTCTGAATCACGCTAGGAGAAAAATCTTACCCTTACTATTAATTACCACAGTGTGACAAGCCAAATTCTCTTCAGGTTTTATTCCTTCACTTGTGGATAAAAGCCTTAAACTTCATCTGCTCATTTTCATTCCGAGGCAGCAGGCTGGGTGCTGCTTCCCTGAAATAACCCCTTCTCCCAGCCTGGCTGGGTAATTCCACCTGAGGGACCAGAGTTAGGGATAGCTCCAGGGAGAAAAGGATGGAAGAAGTGCTTGGATTAGCACCCCAAAGCACCCAAGGCTGGGGGATCACCATGGGAACTTCCTGTTGGTTCTTATGGGATTCATTCCAACACTTCTCTCCCCTTAAAGATTTAGGAGCAACACTGAAACTCCACAGCTGATGACCTGTGTTCTTTTCTACCTCTTTCCTCTTTTTGTTTTGGTTTGGCAAGGGTTCAGGTCAGGAGGAATTTAATATCCATGAAAGATCCAGGTTGCTTCAGGAACTACAACTACATTTCTCATCACATCATAATTTTTCACTCTGGCCATGACTTCTCTTAATGTTGGGCTGGTTCCTGGTTTTATTTTTTTGGAATGTGTTTGCTAATATTGATATTTTAAAAATCTGGATAATAAAAAGGATCAATTTTTACCTGAGTTGAACACAATCGTGTTGCCCTGGCACTTGTGCCTGTATTGATTGCTTGGGCAGTAATTATCATGTTTACTCCTCCTGTTATGCTGTGTATTTTCAGGATTCTCTGATGTGAAGAGACACAGCCCCCACTTTGAAATAGGAGCTAACATTGGATCAGATACAGAACCCACTACTTTGTTCACCCTTCCCTCAGAATGTGAACATTTAGCCCCAAATCACAGTGAGTTAAATTATATTGGATTAAGGCCAATTCTTGTCTTGTCCCTCTCCCACTGCATGTCAAATTCTCATGAACACTTCATAAAAAAAGAGTGTAAGAACTTTCTCAGTCAAAGACAAAAGAGTGATATGGGTTTCTGCAAGAGGAGGAGTTAGTCTAATCCTGCTCCTGAAGGGTTGCCATGGATTGGTTTGAGTTCCCCTGAATATCCTCAGGACCATCAGACTGACTCCTTAGGATCGAAGAGAAGGGGCATGAGGTGGGCATTAGGTCACACAGGACACCTGTGCAATTCTAACTTTTTTAATCTGGATGATTTAAAATATTCTGTATTTCAACGTATCACAGATTTTGATCAGTGCTTTTTTCCACAGCATTTTGTGATCATTTGAAATTTAAACTGAATAATTCTGAAAACTTCAGGCAGAAAACATTAACCCTGCCAGAGGGAAAAAAAATCAAAATACTGTAGGAGTTCTGAAAGTGGTTGTCACTTGTGTATTGCTCTTGCATATCATGCTGACAGATTATGCTGGAGAATTCCAGGGTTTCATTTAGGCTGCCTAGCAAGGTCTCCGTGGTGCTGCAAGTGGGACATTGCCAAGCACTCATTGCAGCCAGGAGACAATCTCAAAGAGACTTTAGGAGTGACCCAAGGTTTGCGAGCAGAGAACAGTGATCAAGAGGAGTTTTGGGCTCATATCAGATATGACATGTCATTGTCATCACAGAGATAGAAATCACTTGCCCTGTTGTCCTTCTCTGTCTTTAATCTGATTCTCTTTATGCCACTTTTCCAATTCTGCGTGTGACAACAGAGCCGAATCCTTCTTTTCCAGTTCCCTACAAAAATATCCCCAAATTCACATTGGAGCTGGCATTGTAGCTGCCTTCTCTTCACCTCTCACCTTCCTTCTAGAAGCAGCCCAAACCACCAGATATCAGCCATTATTTATTGTGTTTTCTAATGATTTATTAATTGAACAGGGCACCAGTACTTCTGGCAACATTTACACTTGCAATTAGGAAATCAGATCCTCCACAGCAGAGGTCTAATTTTATTTGGCTTATCTTAGAAATAGCTGGCTCAGATATGAAGAAATTTGTATTACTGAGGGATACAGAAATCTGCAGATAAAGAATCTATTCTTTTGTAGAATTCAGTGAGCCAATTTTGTTAAATTTATGCACACTCATGGCACTGTGTTGAGTCTCTCAACTGTTTCCGTACATATTTTTTTACCTTCTACTTAAATGGATTGCAAATCAGTTTAAAGTACCAGTCATGCTCCTGGAATTGCTCTTTTCCAGCAATTTTTTTTGTGTAGATGATCTGGAACAAGTGGCTTGACTTCTGTGTTGTTTGGGCAGGTATTTAGACAGGGCTACATTGTGACCAACAATAATACAACTATTAATTGAATATTAATTAATGCAAGTGTAAATACAAGGAGGGGTGGAAATAAATGGTATTTAAGGTCTCTTTCAACCCATAGCACTGCATGATTCCATGATTACAATGCTGTGCATGCTCAGGAAACCTGGATAGCACACAGCAAAGAGGAAGGTCTGTCCCCTCCCTAATACAGTCTAAACTCCCTAATACAGCCTAAAACATGGATAAGTCTGTAAAACTTCTCTCATAATTCATTTCAGCTGCAAACTGCCAGGATATCAGAGAAGTCATGTGGATAAAATGAGAGCCAGCTTAGGCCAGAAATCCATCCCTGATCATCCTCCAGGATATGGGAATCACCCCATTTGGAGGGATATGGGAGATAAATGAAACTGCAGCACTTTCTCCTTCCCTGTCTTGACACAGAAACTCTGTTCAGGCACCCACACGGAGCTCTCCATGGAAATTTCATTCCAATTTTATTCTGCCAGCCCTTTGTCACCTACACCGGCCACCTCTGCCTAGGTGTGCATAAATTACATCATAATAGATGTCACTGCTTCCATAGGAGATCCACAAATATGTGTTCCACTCTTGACTGAAGTATGTTATAAGAGTCCATGGAGCAGCCCAAAACACTCCTGCCATTCCCAGATTTTATACCAACACACTTCCAAAAGTGCTCTGTCTTCTCTGGCCTTTAATATTTTAGATTGTCACAAAGTCTTTTCAAAAAAAGCCTGAAAAAAACCCACTATAATAATATTTGATCTGTAATTTAATTATGAGATTTGATTTAAATTGATGGCATGTAGCTTGGTTAGAGGGGAGCTTTTGGAATTATCCCCTGCCATGTATAGGGAATATAATTCAAAGCCTTAAAGAGATTAGGCTTGAATTTTGAAGGTGTCACGGACTTGTTTTATTCAGCCTAATCTCTACAAAAGTATGTTTGGCAAGGGTTTAAATGGAATAGTGCCATTTGCTTCTCAGATCCAAGTTTTGCTCCCCTGGACGATCTTTAGACACACCAAAGAGTGGGGAAAACAGTTTTAGTGCACTGATTAAAACCAGAGTTTGTGACTGAGCATGGTAATGGTAATGAAATTGATAAGAGCAAAATACCCCAACACTTGATTAATCATTAAGAAAAGAACCACAGTGTCTGTTTTAATCCTTTCCACACCTAACATCTGGAACCTTGCTAGGAAAGGGTTTGATTAATACATAATATAGGCCTTAATATAGATAACATCTTTCCAATTTAAAGCTTTCAGGAGTTTCTTGGAAGCAGGCAGGTATAAAGGTGTTCTACATACAGAGGAAATACCCTACAATATTTGTACAGAGCAATTTCTACCAGACAGAAATGAAAATCAAATTAATTATTTGTAAAGACACCAGACTCCATGAATTATTTCCTTTGGTTTAACAGAAACAAACACCAATACAAACAATAAATATATGCCATCGTCAGAAATCAAACAAACCCGTAGTTTATAGCATCTGTCATTAATCCATCAAATATAATTTTCAGATTTCTTACACTTTTTTCCTCTATTTGACAGTGATCAGACCTAATGTACTCAATACAGGTATTTTCAGGTTACCACTGCTTCATCGTTTTGAATTATTTTGTTATTAGAGATGGATAATTCCTAGTACTTTCCTGACATTTTGATTATTATTTTTATCCATCTAGTTAAAAGTCAAAGTCCACAAGTAACTGAGTGGTCAGCTTGTCAGCAGCTCCTTCTCTCAAGTGACTGTCCCACATCTGTTCTTTATTAAAACAGAACTCTTCAATTCAGCCCAATTTTGGTTTTGTCACCAGGTTGCAACACCTGATTTAGCAAACAAATTGTTTCCAGCAGAAGTGATTTAATTTGTCCCCACTTCAGATCCACCTCTGGGAAGTGCAAAACTGCATTAAAACCAATCAAAAGCACAGAGGATTTTCTTTTACACCTTTCCTTGCCACTTAAACGAGGCTTGCAGGACACAAGATTGAGCAGCAGCTTTTCTTACTGTCCACTCACTCAGGACATGGGAACAAACCATAGCTGTCCATCAGCAGTTCTGTTTCAAACTTCTTAAAAATTTTATTTAGGCCTTTTTAAAGGCTACATTAGAAAAAATAACAGTATTAAACAACCAAACCAACCCAACCAACCAAACACCCCACAGAAAAAACAAACCACGAAAGAAAACCCCAACTTGCATCAACTTTTGTTTCTTGTCAATAAGATTCCATAACCAAACAGCAATTAATTGCTATTTTATGACTACCTGTTAGAAAGTTTGGGAAAATCCACTAAAACTGAGGTAGTGGTGTTTGATTTTTCGATATTTACTAACATTTTCTCTTTAATATCCTCCATATGGGTTGCCTTTTTCTCCTTCTGTCTCTGTTCTTCATCCGGTGGGGACGGCTTTGAGTGCTGAATACTAATGAATGGATTTTTGGCCCAACTTATCATTGTTTGTTCTGAATTATTAATTCAGTTTGAAAAACATCTGAACTGAGCAGGAAACAACTGAGATCACATCACACAGGGCCAGTGGAAGATGCTGATGGAAATGCACATGAACGCAGAGAATGTTTGTGAGTGTGCAGTGTTCTCCTCAAGGTTTCCTCATGTTTTCTTCTTGGATGCACCTTCCCAGCAAGAACATCCTCTGTGTTCCTGTTGCTCCAAAAAGCTCCTCAGTATCTCCAGCACTTTTATTGAAATGCAGCAGAGAAACCAAACATCTGGCAAGTCACCAAGCCAGAGTGACTGGGAAAAGCTGAAAAATCCCTCGGAGAGGGAGCAACATCTGCTTGATAGGCAGTGAAAAATAAACCAGCAATAAACTCATTTTAACAGCAAATAAAAGGTACACGGGTCTAGGGGAAAGTTTTCTAGAAATGCTGATTACTCACATTATGCAATTAAATTGGCATTACTGTGTTTGACAGTCATAGAAAAGCAATTGTGAGAAGATTATGTGCTCGAAGAAACTGATATAAGGACTTAATTTTCTACTTGCATAGCAAGAAAATCTGGCTTTTGAAGTGTCCTGGTTATTTTGTGGGCAAGAACCTATGAACTTTGTCTACTGCAATCCCAAAAAAGCTGTAAAAGAAACACTGTGCTCCTTTGGGTCTGAAAAAACACCACAGTTCCAATGTTTTATGTTCTGTAGAAATGCTATTAAAAAAGATGAAAAAAAATAAACCTCCACCTCACTTAATGAAGAGATCCGCTAATTCACCACTTGAAATTAAGGACAACTAAACTTTTATCATTTATTGCAAAATTCACCACGATTCTAGATAAATTCACCGGAAATAATTCGTGTAAGAAGCTGTCACCAGGGAGGGTTATCCAATGGAAGATAAATGCAGGAATATAGATGTGAGCAAACAGACAATATTTAAATTATGAATTTAAGAAATATGCTGAGTGATCGCACAGAAATCCAAACTTCCTAACAAGGTACAAGGTGCTGGATTTGCCATGCACAGACTCAAATCTGTCTATGCTGCAGGTCCAGCTGGCTTGGGCACCAGCGAGTGAATCCTTTCCTCAGTGACATACTCTGAAATAAAGCTGAGAACTGCAAGGAATCATCCCTAAATCCCAGACACATCACTGATTTTTATCACATTTGCACCCTTTGGGTTACATGGGAAGTGTGCACAGAAGAAATGGGATCTTGTCCCCTAGAACTGCAGCCTGATGCAGGTGAGGATGTGCAAGACATGGCAGGAGACAGCTCTCACAAAACAAGTGACAAAGATGAAGTTTCCTATGGATACTGAAAAAGCCTCAGCAGGGGATTTCTTCAGCCCTCTGCAGCATTTTGTGAGATCTCTGTCTTTCCTATGAAAATTATTTAAAACAATGCTACAGTTTAGTAAACTTTTGCACCTGCAAGTTGTTTTTGCAGTATTGTTATGGTTTTAACTAGAAAAATGTTTAGGAATGGGTGTCTTAGAATTTGGCCAATCACCTCAAGGGGTGGATGGCCAAAGGACCAATTACCTTATGCCATTTAACACACTTTGCAAACCAACATTTAAAAGCCTTTTGATTTACCATTAAACCCCTTCCGCTCCTCCCTGGCGCTTGGACTCTGTGTCATTTTTCTACCCATCCACGGTGCAACAGCGAGTTTCCTTTGCACTGTCCTCGTGAATCTCTGTATGACCACGAACACAGGCAGTCTGAGACATCCTGCACTAATAAATTCCACTGAGAAGGGCAAAGCTGTGGGAAATAGCAACTGTCTGTGCCCGAGGAAGGGCTGTCTCACAGCTGAACTCTGACAGCAACAGGAGCACTGCAGCACTTCAGCTCTGAAACAGAGCACCCAGAGCTCTGCCTTCACCCAAGGGCCATCAGAGCACCCAGGGCTCTCTCTGCCTTCACCCAAGGGCCATCAGAGCACACCCAAGGGCCATCAGGGCACCCAGGGCTCTCTCTGCCTTCACCCCAGGGCCATCAGAGCACCCAGGCTGCACCCAGAGCTCCTCAGATTTCCTCCTGCATATCACCAGGCTCTGACACGCATGATTGAATCAGAAGATGCACCTCAGAGTGCAGGGTACCAAAAGATGCATTCAACACCTGGACAGTCGTGGAGGTGCCTAAAAGGGGAGTCATATGGGAAAACCTTGTCCTGATCACTTCAGAGGCCAAGTATTTTTCATAACCACCTTGAATTGTTTAAAATAAGGCAGAGACACCACTCTGGCAGCCTCGGGGCCGTGCCCATTCCCTGGGGAGCCTGGGCAGTGCCCAGCACCCTCTGAGGGAAGCAGAACCTTTCCCTGATATCCAAACTAACCCTGCCCTGGCCCAGCTCCAGCTGTTCCCTGAGTGCTGTCCCTGCCCCAGAGCAGAGCTCGGAGCTGCCCCTCAGGAGCATCCCTTTGATGCTCAAAACTGCCCATGTTTGTTGCAATCTAGTAAAACAACCAGTCTGTTGCATTTATAGGCCACAGGGCAGATTTTGGTTGTTACAAACGAATTTTCATGTTCTTGCACTTACTACTTCCATGTGTAAAATCATCTTTGTCATGGTCAAGTGGATGGGAGAGTTTCTAGTTCAGCGGATTTCGATTTTACAAAGTTCTGCCTGTAAAAAGCAAAAAATTCTTTAAAAGGTCCAATCACGAGGATAGAGGTAAATTACCAAGCTTTTATTTCATTAAGTATTATTTAATTGTAAAGAAACCACTGTGTTGCATTAAGTAAAATGATCTCTAACAATCGAGGCTACATTTCTGTCTTTTGAGATCTTTAAACAGATCTCAAGATCTCTTGAGATCTTGAGATCTGTTTAAAGAAATACTGATTCGTTTCTGAAACCACAGGTTCTTGTAAAGCCTTGAAGTGCTTATGAATGGTTATATGAATATGAGTTAGTTAAAATAATTTATCTTACTTGAACCTATGTTCTTCACTGAAAGGATCTAAACTGAAAATTTTCTCCCACACCATATAAATGGCCCATTAAAACTAGTTACATCCCTTGGTTAGTTACACATGAGCTGATGGATTTTGCTTGTACTTGGAAGACAAAGAAAAAAGTAATTTTAAAAAAGATCAATTAATGATTCTCATTGACCTGAACAAGCTGGGCCAGACAAAAAGGCCCTGAAAGGTCCAAATTAAAAGGTGTAAGCTACAATAACTGGCTGGAGATTTATTTGTGTTACTGGCATTGCCAGCTGCCTGCACTGGGCAAGCAGCACAGGTCCTTTATGCCTAGAGAAGGCAGGGAGATGGGGATTGACAATGGTGCTGTCATCATGTGAGGATAGATGTGGGGAGCAAGGAACTCATCACATTCCCGACCATTCCTGTACACATATAAATCCAGTGTTCCCATTGATTCCTATCTGTTACCTCAATGTTCTGACCAGAGCAGCTCAAAGCCACAGGTTGTTTTAGTGACTGCATTATCATGAAACCTTCCTTCCTTAATAAAAATAATACTGCAGTGTACTAAACCAAAATGATAATAATAAAAAGATAACAACTGCCAATGGATTCCACACAGGATGAATTGGCTTCCAACTTACAGAAAGCTCTGAAATATATTTTTGCCTTTTCAATATAAAATAGATTAAATTCTTCACAGTGAAAGCCTGGCAGAGGCTTTTAAGATGGATTTCTTTACCTTGCTGATATGTTTTAATTCTCTTGTCACTCCGCTTACCACACCTAAAATTGTTGTTACTGGTACATGTCAGGGATCTGATTTAAGGACTCCAGAGAATTCTGCCACAGAGATGGAGATTTTAGCTATTCCCCTGAGTGAAAAAAGCCATTTAACTTTAGTGGATGAAACTGCCACCAAAGACAGAGACACTAAACACATGTGACATCGCCCTTGAAACCACAAGTAATTACTACCACAAGTGCCACTCACACACTGATATGCAAGAGACACTTAACTGATAATGTAATAATAGACCACCAAGAGAATATACAGGCAATCTCCATTAGAGAGAAGAAATTTAATAAACATTTACCAGCTAAACATCCTGTGTGAGGTGACATATTTCTCTGGCATTCAGTGCACTTGAATTTGAGCTCTTTGCTCAAGGTTCACCTCTGCTTGTGTGTCTGAGCACTGAGAACACCAGGCAGGCTGGCAACTCCCTTGGACTCCAACAAGTGTTGAGTGGAGGTTTGAGATCACAGAATCGTAGAATGGGTTGGGTTGGAAGGGACCTTAAGGATCATCCAGTCTGGATGGGCCAGAGCAGGGACACCTCCCACTGTTCCAGGCTGCTCCAAGCCCCAATGTCCAACCTGGCCTTGGGCACTGCCAGGGATCCAGGGGCAGCCACAGCTTCCCTGGGCACCCTGTGCCAGGGCCTCCCCACCCTCCCAGGGAACAATTCCTTCCCAAGATCCCATCCAGCCCTGCCCTCTGGCACTGGGAAGCCATTCCCTGGCTCCTGTCCCTCCATCCTTTCTTCTTCTTTCACCTATAACTACCACATTTTTGTAACTGAAAGTTGCAGTTTTGGTTTGGTTATTGTGCAGCCTGAAGTCTCTCACTCACAGATGTACAGGCAAGAATAACTTTAATCTTACAATAAGAATGTATTTCCAAACAAATACATCCCACCAGTCCCATATGACACACGTGAGTGAGGCCTGGCTGAAGTATTTAGCAGCTTCTTATTTCTACTTCTTTATCCACAGGAGTTTAGAGTGGACTCATTACTTTTTGAGGTCTCCTTGCACATTGCTGTTACTTACTCATCTAAATAATGAGAAATCCACAATAATGTCTTTCTCTAAAATCTTTTTAACCAAACGTTGTTGCATTCGAATTTTTTCAGAGCTATGCCAGTTTAATTTCAGTGACTTGTGTATATTCTGTTTTACCAAATTTCAGAATCTTCTGTACAACAAGAATTATGGTTTCTGCATAATTCCAAAATAACACAAATAGGTGCCATGTTTGGAACTCAACATCTTTTGGGAAAACAAACTTAAAGATTTACCTGCTTCTTACACAAAAGCTTGAGACTTCTATGAGCAGCGCAGTTATTCATACACAGATTTACAAGGGGATATTTTAACTGAATGTTACTCAAATAATACTCTGTCTTTGATAGTCCCTCCTCAGGATTTCATGTGACATGTTCCATATTTCCTGAAAATAGCAATTTGCAGTTGATTTTGTTTTCTATTTTTAATCTATTTCTATCTTCCTAAAAACTATTCGGTTTTTAGACCTTCGTGGTTGAAGATTTGCTTTAATCATGTTTCAGGATCAAACTCTGGAAGGTGTAATTACGATATTGTAAAGTAAATAACAATATTTAGCTACACTCCCGCTGTCTCATGAGAATAATATCTAATTGCCAAAATCTGATATTTTAATTTAATATCTTCACTGCAACAACACACTGAGTTCCTTGCACTGCAAAAATTAATGAGCTTTGCTTCAAAAATTAACTTGAGCTGTAAATAATTAAGCATCTCCATATCTACATGTTCACAGGAATTTTTTACACAAATAATAGGAAAACACTCTGTATTTCATCCCTTCAGCCTGTCAATGCCATTAACAGATCCTGAATGGATCTTTCGTAGATATTCAGCACATCTAATAAGGGTGTGGCTCTGTGTGTTGCATGGACTTGGTTTAGG
>VWZT01014173.1:121845-148087 GCA_013397055.1 Pachycephala philippinensis | reverse complement strand
AAAAAAAAATCACATTCCATTCTATATTTATATCAGGGAAATGAGCAATGTTGTCTGAATAAAGGGTTTTGTCAAAAAGGAACAAATAAACTTCTGCCATAGAATCTCCTCTGTCCTGGCTTCCCTGTGACCATGGTCAGATCTTTTTGGCCAATGTTTCCTTGCAGGAGGAAGTGCTGGAGGGTCAGTCCTAGGGAAGGGGCTGAGGGAGCTGGGCAAGGGGCTCAGCCTGGAGCAAAGGAGGCTCAGGGGGGACCTTGTGGCTCTGCACAACTCCCTGACAGGAGGGGGCTCAGGGGGGGTCGGGCTCTGCTCCCAGGGAACAGGGACAGGAGGAGAGGGAACGGCCTCAGGCTGGGCCAGGGGAGGCTCAGGGTGGACAGCAGCAGGAATTTGCCCATGGAAAGGGTGCTCAGGCCTTGGCAGGGGCTGCCCAGGGAGGTTTGGAGTGCCCATCCCTGGAGGTGTCCCAGGGAGAGATGTTTGTTTGTTTTCTTGTTTATTCAATAGTAAAATGCAAAATCTACTGTATTTAACCTAAGTCTTGAATTAAGAACCCAGCTAAGCTTTTTTTCAAGGCCAGAGCTCCATTCAAGCTGTGTCCTTGATTTTCTGCCCTTTCTCTCCAAAATTTCTCTTTCACTCCTGCCTCACACAGATGCTTCTTGTCTTCCCACTTCTCTCACAGACATGCATCACTTCACAAATTAATAACTAATGAAGCCCTTATGCTCTCCCATACTTTGCATAAGCTTTTATTCTGCCTGATGACGTGGGATTGTTTTCTATGAAGATTCCTTTAATTTTAACAATTGCCTTTGTAGGACCAGATAATTATTTATAACTAACAGTTCTCCTGAATAAGGAGCAGCTGTTTAAATTATCCAAAATTATAGGTCCGATGCCATTCACACCAAACTATGAATGTATCTGTATCCTAATTATGATGATAATCCTGGTTTTTTTTCCAATGGAATACATACATATTATGTTTTTTTAACAAACTATATAGCAGCAATATCCATTGGTTGGTTGTCCTAGCTTTACCTTAAAACAATTTTATCTACAGAAGGAAGAGAAGTTTTATAATTTTCTCAAATATATCCAGAGCCATGTTCCTGTTTCCTTTCATTTTGCTTTGTCTGCAGTAACCCTCTGCTGCAAAGTACCTTTAAAAACATAATTATTTTCAGCATTGATGATCCAGAGTCCTTAAGGCTGAATATGTAATGGTAAGGTGCTGCAAGCAATGTGGGGTTTTTAAGATACTTAGAGAACTTGGTGAGACAGGTCCTTGATTTTTAAAATATTGGTTTCAGTGATGGTATCCAGTGATGTTCACTACCTGAAGACCTTGTCCTTTGTCTTCAGGGCGTGCTCACTTCAAGAATTTTCACATGGAGTCATCTCACAATGTAGGCACAAAAAATAGTTATTATTCCAGGAAATTGTTTTTTGCATCTGTCCTGTTATTGAAGGATTTGGGGGAATTCTTGTATAAAGGTTCTTCATAACGCTTTAAAGAAATGTGCTCCTGGCCGAGTGTTGCTGCTTCCTCATCGTAAAGAAATCCAAAACACAATTCTTGAGCTTGCAAATATCCCTCACATCAACTGAATTGGGAATTCTGCCCCTCTGCCCCTATCTCAGCTGAGAGCCACCTGCAGAGCTGCCCCAGCCCTGGGCCCAGCACAGGAAGGAGCTGGAGCTGCTGCACAGAGCCCAGAGGAGGCAGCAGCATGATCAGAGGGATGGAGCAGCTCTGCTGGGAGGAAAGGCTGCCAGAGCTGCCATTGTTCAGCCTGGAGAGGAGAAGCTTTGGGCTGAGCTCAGTGTGGCCTTGCAGGGCCTGAAGGAGCTGCAGGAAAGATGGAGAGAGACAATTGCCAAGGGCTGGAGGGACAGGAGCCAGGGAATGGCTTCCCAGTGCCAGAGGGCAGGGCTNGGGATGGGATGGGATTTAAGGTCCCTTCCAACCCAAATTATCCCATGATTCTATGAAAAAACCTGGGAGGACTTAGGAAAAAAGCCAGACTATTTCAGGCTGACAAGTGATGCTGATTCTTCACTGCCTTGTCAGAAGCATGAGAAGCTCAGCAGAGCACTGCTGAGTTCCACAGCTGAGCACCACATGCTGCAGGACTCTGATCCCATCTGAATGGAACTGGCTCATTAACAAAAACCATTTCAACTCCTTCTCATTATCAACATCAAGAAAAAATACAAATACGAGCCTTTACGAACCCATATATATTTATTTTGTGTGAGGAGTGTTAATTCTCAACCGTATTTATTACTAATATGCAGTTGTTATTTGAAAGTAATTTTCCATATCCTAAACAAAACAAATACTTTATCAAAACAGCTCGCATTTCCTGCCCCTCTTTGCCCGGTCCCACAGCAAGTCAGAGGGACTGTATTGTACCTCACAAGCTCAATTTGTGCTTTTGTTTGTCACACAGCTTTCAAAAGTCTGTCTGCTGACACACTGGTTTCACCCACTGTGTTTCCTGTGAAAATCAATTTATTACTTGGCATGTTTGTCTCACAATCAGATAATAAAGTAGTATTTGGAGCAAAGTCTGTGCTGGGATGAGAATATTTCTCTTCTGGCTGAGAGATGCATAACTGATGAGGAAGAATATATGAAACACAGAGATCCCCTCCTATTCAGCTCTGGCAACCGAGTTACAATTTGTCACCTGGGCATCAGCAGGGGAAATGGATTCCATATTCAGTAATCCATACTTTTATTTGCTAGGAATGGATGCAGCAATCTGTCTTCCCTTTCTGTGCCCTCCCCTGCCAAACCAGGCACAGATACCCACAGGTGTTAAACACAATGACTGCAGTTGGTGCATTTCCCAAACACAGCAGATTATGTGGGTGTGAGGCCCAGAGAAACCACACGAGACAAAGAATTAGGTTAGGATACCACCTCCCTAAAGGGGATTTTAGGCTCACAGAATTGACCAAATCACAGTCTCTGATCCAGTTAGCCTTGTTCATAGCCCCACTGAACCTCGGGAGGTGCCCAAATTCCCTGGTTCCTCCACAGGGAGCTCTCCATTTACCTGAGCTGCCCCAGCACCCGGCTGCAGAGGCATCTGTTCCCTTTCCAAACTCCAGTCACCAAGGCTCCCCTAGAAAGGCACCTACTCGTTGCTTAAAATCTGCCTGGGTGGCCCAAAAGGCAGTGCTATTTGTGAGGAATAAATTGAGGAAGACTGCAAACACCAGAGGGCAGAGGGGTTAGTGGGCAGCAGGGAAGGGGAAGTCTTCTCTCAGAGTTGTTTCAATGTCTGCTGCTGCTCACCCTTTGCTTCACAGGCACACAAAAAAAAAAACCCAATATCCTGAAAAAATTTAGAAATTATTTTTCAAGACTACAGAAAGAGCCTGGGCTGTGTTTTCACCAAATTTTGTGCAGCTCTGACTTTCTCCTTTTACTAAAAAGCAAAAGATATCCTGACCTACTCTGGGAAGCCAGAGACATCAGAGTAACTCGGTGTGAAGTTTTGCTTTAGAAAAACAAAGGAATTGTATTTAAGACACATAAATATTATCTTACATACAGGACAAAATTCTGCACTAGATTCTGTGGAAAATGTCTGCACTGGCAGTGTTTGAAAATCAATTAATTTTGATTTCTCTTACAGATAAACCATCCTGGGAATATGAACCAGCTCTCAAAATAAGCAGTGTAGTGCAGTACATTTTAAATCATCCCCTAATCACTGTGTTCATCCTGTGTATCTGTTCCAACTGCTGTCCAAAAAATATAACCCTGCCTCCCAAAAATCCTCCCACTGAAATTCTGTAGCAATATCAAAATGCAAAATTTTCCTCCCCACAGAGGCCTGGAAGCAGCAGAGACCATCCCTAACGTGGCAGTGGGCCCACACAAGCAGCACCTTTCACTCAGGATTTATTTATACAGCCACTCTTTCATTTGTTTGTTGTGAAATAATGAGTTACAGGAAAGGAATGCTCAAGTTTTACACAAACCCTCTCAATATGAGATTTTTAAAGGTGGTTTTTTGGTTTTTTTTTTTTTTCTGTATAAACCTTTTGTGAAGTACTAGAATGTGCTGCTCTACTCGTTCTGAGCAGGGTGTCGGATCAAATGACCTTCAGAGATGCCTTTCAACCCAAGTTATAATTATACTACAGGTGATTTATTTCCACCTTGTAGGGCAGCACAATGGAATGAGGCTCCTTCTGCCCTGTTTATCCAAAGCTTTGATCAGCTCCAGTAGTGTATGTGGATCTGTGCTGTTTAAATTGGACTATTGCTACTGATCCTCTGGCTAGGACAGAAGAAATAGGAAAAATAACAGAATTTGATATTGGATATAGGATGTCAATTATCCAAAAATATCAAACTGCTTTGCACGGGACAAATAAGTTTCAATTTAATGCATCTCTGTAATTTCTCCTCCTGTGATACAAGGGCACAGAACATAGATTATGAAGATGGTTTTGGCTCATTCATCTTTTCACTTTGGCCCTTTTTAAGAAAACAACCCAAAACCTACAACTACACACAGAGCAGGGCATGGGAGGTTGAGTGTAGAGGAATGTGTTGGGACTCTGGGAAAAGGAGGAATTTCATGTATGACCACTCTACCACTAAAGTAACAGCACTGCTCAGGAACCCATACACAACCCAGCTTGCTTGGTCAAGTCATGATTTCCAGATTTTTCATGTATTTACCACTCCTGAAAGCCAGCAGGGGTTGCATTCAGTGCCACAGATTAGCAAACGATTCCAGTTACAGCTTCAGCAATTACAGGAACTCCACCCCACCTCCTCAGTACAGAAGAGGGGAAAAAATTAATTCCCAAAGGAATTAAGTTTAAAGCCTCATATTATTGAAGTCACTTCTTTTATGCCATTCAAGTAAGTATGAAAGCTTAGTGAGCTTATCTGATTTTCATATCTAATCATTAGACAGAGGGGAGGTGAACAAGGCTTTCAGATGTTAGCAGGAGGGATGAGAGGGAAAAGAGGAACACCTGTCTTTAATCTCTGCATACATCTGTTATTAATATCAAGGGCACTAGGAGTTAAAAGGTAGTCCATAACCATAAATACAGGACAAAAATAACCATTTGAAAATTCAGATATACTTGGATGGTCATTTAGGATGATGTTGAATAAAATTCAGATATATTTGTATGGTCATTTAGAATGACACTGAATATCCAGCAGAAATGTGCACCAGTTACAGACCTTGTACAAGCCAGTCTCCAGATTTTAAAGGTTAAGAATGTTCCTCAGAAATGCCAGCAGCTGATACAGGTCCACGAGGTGAAATCATACTCAGAGCTTCCTGCATTTCTAGATTATTATTGTCAGTTTTTACCTGTCCTGTACATTTTTCATCATCCCTACTCATGGTTGGTTCCATCTGAATGTGGGTGTGGGTGATACTATGGGAACCACATTACATCCCCCTGATAAAAAAATAAAATGTTATAAGGGCACCAAAGGAGCAGAAATCTCCCCAGGCTGACTGGATGTGGGTGTGAACCTCTGTGGATGTTCAACATGGTACCAGGGAAAACAACTCTCCTGCCAGAAATACCCAAATCTTCCAAATTATTTAGAACGTGGAACTCTAGATACTTTCAAAATCTAGAGTCATATCAATAAATCATGGAATGGTTTGGTTGGAAGGAACCTTAAAGCTCATCCAGTGCCACCCCTGCCATGGCAGGGACACCTCCCACTGTCCCAGGCTGCTCCAAGCCCCAGTGTCCAACCTGGCCTTGGGCACTGCCAGGGATCCAGGGGCAGCCACAGCTTCTCTGGGCACCCTGTGCCAGGGCCTCCCCACCCTCTCAGGGAACAATTTTTAAAAAACAAAGATTTCATGCTTGGTTTTCACAGGAACAAACAAGCAGTCCATGCTCAAGGCCAAATTAAATATTTGTTAATGAATTATAACAAAGTAATTAGTGTCAAATTAGAATATACTGGAGATTTGATTAATACTTAATTGTCTTTACTCACCTGGGAGTCTGTTGTTTCTATATTTTCTGCCAAGTTAAAAATACAAGAGGAGAAGAAGTTGTGCATTGCATTGAGTGATATATAATTTTTGAAGGTTTCCATCAAGTAAAGAAGACAGCAGAGCTAATAGACACATATAAATTTAAAATATCTGCGTTTTACTAGTAATCATGAAATTGCCTCCTGATTTAAAGACTCAGCTCTTTCATAATGTGTATTATTTGTTCTTCTAGTGAATGTGATAACAGGGTCGCACTCAGGATTCATCTCTCCTACCTTCTAGATTGCAAAAACTAAACCTAAACACTGGTTTAATGGGAACAGGAGTTTAAGTAGCCAGTTTTAGACCAGCTTGCAGAACTGACATGAGGTTAAATAAAAACCTAAACCCCAAAAGTCATTCCTGTCAACAGCCTATGGGCAAAAGTGACATGAATTTAAAGGGCAGGAGTAAGATAACCTGAATTTAGAAAATGAGAAATCCTTGCACAACCCTGGTAAATGTGAGCCATAAATTGTACAATTCTGCAAGGATTACAATGAAAATGTGAGTCTGCTTTAGCAACCATCTCTAATCAAAAGGTCTAATTCTCTGGGAATGCCCTAGACTTGAAGTGAACTCTTGCTTATGGAAAACTAGGAATTGAGATTTGGCTGATAAGATCAGAATTTAAACCCTGCTCACTCTGCTTCTATTGCATTTAAAGAAAGTCAGTGAAAGTGAAAACAATTCACAAGTGTGTATGAGCTACAGACACCCAGTAACAAGAAAAGAACCAAAACAGGCTGATCACTGTCACCTTCCACTTTTTTCAGGCAAAGTGATGGGCCATTTTTGCTCTCCTGTTGTCCCAAAAGGCATTAGAGATTCCAAACATCTGTATAGAACATGGATGTTCTTGTCCTGCTCTGGAGCCAGAGTAATAAAAAAAACCCCCAATATTTAAGTAGAGCCTACATTCCTATATAATTTTTAATGAACTTTTGGCAATTCTCATTAAAGATAAGAGCCATACCTCTTAAGATTTCATCTTCTTCTTCTGTACCTTTAATGTTGCTGGATTTACCAAAATATATGCAATAGATAATCTGTCAAGGTTGACATTGTAACTTAATAAATACTTTCACCCAATGTGTGTGCATAGAGGAAGGAATTTTTGGATATCTCGCTGGAAATTCATTTGGGCACTCACTTTTAGATGATTACTGAATAAGTCAAGAACAAGAGCAAAAGAATGAACATTTATTTTTAGTCAGTTGTGTAACCATTCACATGTAACTGTCCATATCATACGTTTGCTTCCTCAAAAAGAGGTGGAAATCCAAATGACACTTTCTGTTTATAAAAGTCACTGAAATAGGTGTTCAGATAAAATGTTAACTTTGTCTGTAACTTCTGTTTCCACATCAATGAGGTGCCTGCTTTATCTCTATGCAAATTCATAATAAATTCACTACAGCAATGTTGACCTTCATCTTCACCTCCCTTGTATGAAGAAAAGCCAACTTTAAGGAACATCAGCAATGGGTTTTATGAGATATAGACTTTATCTGCCTTTACCATATCAACACAGAGTGAAGGAGATTAAGGCTTTGGACATTTACAAATAAGTGAAATACACTGAACACATCCAGAAAAGAAGCAAAAATACCTCCAGAGCCAAACTGTATTTCAAGAAAGCACTTGGGCACAGGATTGCAGTCTTGTGCAGTGAAATATTTACACCTGGTGGAGATTCCTTGGCTAAAGCATCTGCCCAGTTTACCTGGTCACTGGAATCTTCCTGTATGGGCAGTGGAGAAAGGCAACTTGCAGGGGTGATGCAACTCATTAACAGCACAAGGTGTTTATTGACTCTGGGAGCTGTTGTTTTCAAGCATTTTCTTTTTTTTGTTCTCCACCTAATTTTGCTAAATGGTGGCAGACCAGAGATTGATGAGGGCTCGGATGCTGAAATCCTGTGTCTGGACAGGTGGATTGAGCTCCTCCTTAGGCGTGATGGGCATCCAAACCTCAGGAACATCAATCTACCAGCACTATCCATGTCCAGATCATGAATCATGAAATCATGGAATGGTTTGGGCTGGGAGGGACCTTAGAGCCCATCCAGTGCCACCCCTGCCATGGGCAGGGACACCTTCCACTGTCCCAGGCTGCTCCAAGCCCCAATGTCCAGCCTGGCCTTGGGCACTGCCAGGGATCCAGGGGCAGCCACAGCTTCTCTGGGCACCCTGTGCCAGGGCCTCCCCACCCTCCCAGGGAACAATTCCTTCCTAAAACTTAATCCAAACCTACTCTCAATGTAAATCCATATCCATTCCCCCTTGTCCTGGCCCTCCATCCCTTGTAAATAGTCTCTCTCCATCTTTCCTGTAGCTCCTTCACGCACCGGAAGAAAGGAAGGACTACCAGCTCTATTCTTTCACTTAGTTACTAAATTTGATAAAGAATTTTGATTAGAGAGAATTTCTTAAAAAAAAAAAATCTAAATATATTCCCCCGCTTTTTTAAATGTGTATTTGTGTGCTGAAGTATTTTGAAATGCTTCAAAATGTGGCAGCATACGGGAATAAGGTCTCAGAAATAAATTTTTAAAGGTGAGAGGTATTAAATACATAGTCCAAATTCTTTGGAAAAACACCTATCTGCCTTAGTTTGCCATACCGGGACATGTTTAGCATCATTGATAATTTGGACTTTTATTCAAGGGCTTAACTTCAAGCAAACATTCATACAGACCTGTGAGAAATACGAATGTTCAAAGTGTTTCAGCTTGGACCCTTCATGGACTATAGAACTTGGACAAAGGGAAAGAAGAGAAATGTTATTCACAGCATTTTGTGTAGCAGAAATTCTACCGTATCAATGACCAGCTGAAAAAATTAAATCTTTTAAATAAGGTCAGAGAGGTTTGAATGCAAATTTATGCTTCATATTTTATAATCGTATTATATTTCTTTGAACGAGAGGATGGCAAAGCAACCAACTTCTGTCCCAGCTTTGCTCTGATCCCAATTAAATTTCCAAATAAGCATCGGATGCAAAGAGCACAGTTTCACAAAGGCCTGAACTTGCAGGAACTCATTCTGCTATTGCCATCTTGTGGATGACCCACAGCGTGCTGCTGCTCACTTGGCATCCCTTCCCTCCTGCTCTGCTGAGGAATGTTTCCTGATATTCCACATTGCCATGGCAATCCATTACCTGAAAGTTACAAAGTTCTTTAAGTCAAAACAATTGAATTTATTAATTTCAATTAACCAATTAAAGAAAATTAAACTCGTTTCGATAAATTGTGAGTTGCTTTTTCCAAGTAAGATATTGAACAGTGGTAGGATCTGAACTTTAAAAATTATCAGCTGTGCCATAAAAGTGGCTTTAATTACCTTTGTATAGTTCCCTTTTTGTTAGAGGATTGCATTGTGCTGAAGAAGAATGAACCATTGTTTAAGGCACAAGGCTTTTGTGACTATTCAAAGTCACAAAGCCTGGAAGATAAAAGTTTTAAATATAAATGTATAACAGATTGTGCAAAACTCAGAGACCCTGGTGCTCAGTGGGAGGAGCTATATTATATATAAAAAAGCTTTTCAGCAATATGGGGCACTTGTTATTTTTGTTCTCACATTTACCATGTGAGAACTCCCCCTGAAAACAAGAGTTCCAAAGGCAAGGAAATATGTGACATAATGATGGAATTCCCAAGTTTAAAAAGATTTGTGTGCCTAAAGTGTCAAAGGCTTTGCTTTCAGCTTTACCCTCACAAGCCTAGAACTAAACAAAAGAGTTAAACTAATGGCAAAACAGGCATCAGAGCAGAGCTCTTCACTCCCACTGGGACAAGAACTGCAATGGAAATATCACAGTTACCTTTTATTATCTTTAGAAAGTCTCTTCTAGCTACAAGCAGCCTCCAATGCTCCTTGCCTGCTTTATTCCAACTGCTGGGCAAGTTGGTTCCAGACTGGAGCTCAAATTCCAGGTGGTGATGAATCCAATCTTGGCCACTTTGTTTTGTGTGACACATGGAATTTTACCCTCCTGCTTTGACCCTTGGACAGGTTTTTATCTTGTACCTCCATATTTCTTGAACTCTTTTCTCGCCCTTAAAATCTATTTTCAGTATCACTTCAGTGTAAGAAAAGTTTAAGGATTTTTGAAGACAGTTTGCATCTGGGTTCAGTTTAATTTTTCTGCTTGTTTAGAAAGCAAGTCCCAGATTTCATAACTGGGAAAAAAAAAAATCATATTCCATTGAAAAGTCTTCCTTCAGTAAGTTTTCGCTAGGTTTTAGGTTTCTTATACACAATACAATTGCCATGATTATAACTGTGATAGAAGCCTCTGAGTTTTGCACCACAGCAGAATTTTGAATCATAGAAGCACACGTGCCTTGTCAAGATCGACCCCACTGGTACAAAATGAAAGGGGATATTAAAATACAGCAGCTTTTATAAATGTTAAAGCCACGACTTGGGCAGAAATATGCCAATAAAAAGATTCAAAGGACAAAAAATCTGACTTTAGAGAAAAACTCAAGGAGTAAAGTAGAAAAGACATAAAGACAAGACATAAAATAGACAAGACATAAAATAGACAAGACATAAAATAGAAAAGACATAAAATAGAAAAGACAACCCCTTGTCAGATATCATATTATATATTTTGTCAGCCATTTTCTGATTATAGGAAAAGATTCCATCATTAAAAATAAATTACAAAAGTAGTTTTTTCCATATGGTTTTCCCAACACAGTGACTTCTAAATTTCCTACAGTGAGTACATGATTAGTCAGTGCCTGTTTACACAAACTCCGTGAGCTTGCAGAACACTATTCAGGGAAAGGAGGGCTGAGAGAAAATCCTTTTAAATCAACAAATATTGAGGAGTACCTCAGCACTGCTGTCAGAATTAGAGTACTCCGAATTTTGCTGAGTGGAAGGAGCCTCCCACAAGTGCTTCTGCATGTGGACAGAGGGAGATGTAAAGAAGGTGGGGAAACCACGTGGTACCTGACAGCATCACTTCTATAAAAATATTTATATAAATTCCATGTTACTTGGAATACTCTGCACCTCTGTCCCAGCCTGGTTTTATACCTTGCATCCATGGATTTGAAAGATTCCTGATGCAGAGGGCACCTGGAAAGGAGAACAGACATGGAAGTGGACACTGAGAGTTCTAAGTTTCACACAATGAAGTTCCTGGAGATCAAGGTTTAGAAACACACGTGAGAACCACACTGGAACCTGCCAGCTTCAGTGGCCAATTCGTGTGGCCATCTCCAGGGTCACCACATTGTGTCACCTGGCACCACATAACATCACCCTTGGGGCCTGGGGCTCTTGCCAGACCACTGTCATCATAATTAATGTTCACAGAGCTTCACTCACCCTTCAGACCTGCTGCTGCATCTCCCTGATTCAGTGCAACACGCCTGGACACAAGTTAGTGAGTGCAAGACAGTTCTGGGATAGAAGACTTTTTTTAAAAACTGATACCATTGGTTGAAACAAGTATTTAAATTTTGTCTGAAAATACTAATTTGGTATTCTTCACATAAAGATATTTAGAGACTTCTGAGGTAACACAGGCAAGATGTCTGGTGCTTAAAACTGACATGAATGTTCAAGTTCACAATATTTTGTGTGATGTATTTTATTCATGTCAAAAATTATCTTCTGAAGAGAAATTATTAAAGGGGGTGGTGGCAGAAACTTTAAAAGTTGTTTTGCATCTCCCTCTGCTAAAACTTATTACACTTCATTAAGATAATGATTTATTAGGAGAAAGGAACAAAGATTCATCCCTGGCAGTGCCCAAGGCCAGGTTGGACACTGGGGCTTGGAGCAGCCTGGGACAGTGGAAGGTGTCCCTGCCCATGGCAGGGGGTGGTACTGGATGGGCTTTAAGGTCCCTTCCAGCCCAAACCATTCTGGAATTCTGGGATCTCTCTTTGCAATAGATCTTGGAATATGGCAGACAACATTTTGGTGCCTTTTAGTTATATATTTTTAATTGCACTCTGGTTAAGCTGAGCTCTGTGCTGTTTGGAATATGGCAAGCAACATTTTGGTGCCTTGTTGTTATACATATTTTTAATTGCACTCTGGTCAAGCTGAGCTCTGTGCTGTTTGTTTCCCTCCCTTTGGGGTGATGGCTTTTCTGCCTGGGGCCCCATTGTCCAGTTAAACCTGTGCAGGGAGATGGGCAGAGGACCCTCACAGGGGACAAACCTGCTGGGCTTGCTGCAGCTGGTCAATGCCCAGAGAGGGCAACAGAAAAAAAGCTTATGCAAACATATGTAACATTTATATTGTCCAGCCCAGCATTCCGTAATTAAGATGTAACAAATATAAACGCATATTTATTATCTTTAATTTATTTCTCTGGCTGTATGATTTATTGTCCAGAAGTTAATTACTTGATTGAATCCTATTTCCCACTCCCTGTCTCCTCACCCCCAGTATCTCTAGCACAGTATTTTTTTATTTCTTTAGGGATTTAGATCCCATCAGGTGAAAGCCATGTGCATTTAACAGGAGCACCGATGATTTCAGCTGCAGGACTCTTGGCGTGAATGAACTACAAACCGAGTTTTAGAACCCTGAACAAGATGTCTAAAGTAATTTTAAATAGCTCCCACTTACATTGCTTAAAAGGTCTGAGGAGCTGTTTATTTTCTGAGGGCATTGTGAAGTTCTGATATTTCAAGAATTCAGAATACAAACGGTTTTCATATAAACACTGAATTTCATTAGAGATTATTAGAACAACTGAAAGGCCTTGCAACAGAGAAGTAATTGATCTGTTCTATTCAAATGAAGAACACTTGTGTACAGTTTAATAAAAAGCATCTCTCATAAAGATTATGTCCTACACATTGTGGGAATTCTGTCACCACAGACAACGTAGATTAATTGTAATAAACAGAAATTGTCACTAAAGCTCTCAGCTTATGCCATCTAATATTGTGTGAATAAATTTCATTTTCTAATATTATGAAACAGTAAGAGTATAATAAATCATCTACCTAAGTCCTTTGAGAATTTTTGCATAATTTACCAAAACAAATTGATTTTAGCAGTAAAGCTACTAATTTACATGGGGAGGAATGGTTTTCATAGTGTGATGAATTTAATTTCTATTTCCCTGTTTGCATGAATTCACTCCAGCAATTCATCACTGCTAGAATTAAACTACAACCATGTTTTAGTTGAGCAGGCACATAAGCTACACCTGGATGACAATAAAGTGCCTTTCAAACGCAGGGTGTGAAATGTAGTGAAAATCATTGGAAAGGCCACACTGCCTGTCAAAAATATAAACAATAAGATGCTGCACAGCCATATTAAATATTTGGAGAATTTTATCTGTAGATTGGTTGTCAGCTTACTATTTTTGAAGTCTTATCTTTCTGATAATTTAAAAGGTTTTGTTCTACAGTGGGATATTTTCTCATAAAGAACAAGGGTGTAAAAGAGAGTTTGCAAAATGAGTAGGTTTAAATTAGGACAGAATGAACTCTCTCTTCAGATTTTTAAAATGAGTCATCCATCCAAACACTTACAACATGCACGATATGGGAATAAATTATATTTTGCTGTCAGTTCAAGCTGGTTCAACTTGGGACTGAAAAGTAAAATAATACCATTGGCAACCCACGTGTGAAAGGAATGAATTTGAATTTTTATGTCCACAGTCCAGCATAAAATAACCTGGTGGTTGCTTGAAGTGAGTGAGTTTATAGGTCGGGAAAGCAGTGCAAGGATGTGTTTTCCATGCCTGCTCTCTGTGGTAAGTGCTCCTTCCCCGAGGCCCCTGTTGGTTGGGATTCAGTCGGCATTGAGAAAAGATTCCACCATTCCAGCAGGGCAGGCCAGGAGCAAAACTATCCAGAATCGTTCCTTGCTCAGTCAAGAAAGCATTAAAATACTCACACTGCCTTTTTTCAGATATCAAACCCAATTGAAAGCTGCAGGAATCCAGGACAGAAAGCACAGCAGCTAAAAATGGACCCTTTTTTCCCCGTTCTGGGCAGCATCAGATCCAGTGTTCTCTAACAAACACAGCCATAGGACACTGAACAACAAAGGAAGTTGCCTTTTTTGCCTGTTGAGCTGGAGAGAGTTGGTTGTATTTTAAGGCACAGTAGAGCTTGGATTGTGCCTGTGGATATTCCAGGAATAACATAATACAAAAGAAAAAGATCCAGATTGGCAAAGGAGTGGACATAGTGATCAGACAAGAGACTTTGCAGCTTTCCACCTCCCTCCATCCTTAGGATAAGAAGCAGAACACCTCATTGTCATGATCCAGAGATGGTTTATCAGGCCACTGACCCCCCCATTTATGAATTGATGCCCATATTAAATTACAATGATGCAAAACTTGTTCTCGAGGTAATGACACGACGTGTTTGAAAGGAGAGCTGTCACTTACTCTGTTTAGCACACACAATATGGAAATTAATTTCACAGAAAGTAACTTGCTCCTCCGAGGGAAAAGGACACTGCAGATATTTATAGACTATTTGATTAGCTCCTTTCAGCAGCATCAAATAGGATGACGCCGGAGCAGTCTGTATTTACTTAATACTGAACCTATAAAGAATCCATCATTTACATATTCTCCTCAAAAGCACCAGCTGTACATTCTTAAATAAAGTCATAAATGGCACTGACAAGACTTCATTCTTTTAATGAAAAAAGAGACACTCTGTGGTACAGACTGTGCCTGTACTTCACTTTCCAGACTTTAAATGCTCAAAACTCTATAAATGTTCTCTATTGGAATAGGAAGAAGAGAAGTTGAGACTTCACTTGAAAATGAATTTGTTTGCTTGTGGAGTCTATGTACATTCAACAACATTTGATTTACATATGTTATGGATAATTATTCCAAATATAAGGGTAAATATGTAAAAGAAACCATTAAAGACGGCAGAGTCATTTTTACCTCCAATCATCATTCTACTTCACCCTTGCAAGATTCACATCTGTGCACTGAGGGCATTGCTTAGAATCCATAGTTTAACTGGAAATTTTCCTTTGGATAAGTTTTAGTAGTGCCAACAGCAAGCTGGAGTGGTTCCCTTGTTTTTTTGAACCAGTGTGTCCCTGTTTCCTGGCCATGGAACTGGATAGGAATCCTTTCTGGGGTCAGCATTTTGTTCTTTGCTGATGGCAACAGAGCCCTGGAACTCCTGGGTGCTTTCCTGGCACACCAAAAATGATTCTTAATTGGACACATTATTAACTCTCCTGAGAACATTTGTCATATTTCCCAAACAGCTCATTCCAACTCCTTTCCGTCTTTATATTTCTTTGGCTTTCCTGATAATCTGTTAAAGATTTTATTGTGTCACTGTCAGATTTTTTTCCCTTATTTTTTTTCTTTTCATTCTGACTTGTAAGATCACATCTTGCTTCCTCTATGGAAGCTTCCAACGTGCAGAATGTTTCTGCTACACTTTCATGGCTGTTTCAGATATCCCAAGCCCTTCTACGCAAGGAGGCCTGAATGTCATAAACACAGTGTAACGCTTTCATTGTATGTTAGAATATTTACTGTATTTTCTTAAAAAAATAATAAAAAACCCCAAAAAATTAAAAAAGAGAGGCAGAAGAAAGGGAAAGGAGCAAGGACGGAGAAATTATTTTGTTAAGGAAGCTCAGCACAACCTCAAGAGCCTTCTGGAATGAATCCTTTTAAACGCAGCCTTTTATGACCTTGATTATGCAGGCTGCATCTTCCCTTTCATAATTTCCTCCCACAGAGTGATTTGGAATTACATAATCTGTGGCATGGAGCTGTATAGCAAGCAAGACACCCAGAAGTAGAAGTTTTTTATCAAGAAATTGAGCTTTCCTTTGATTAGAAAAGCAATTCTGTAGCCATTAGTCTAACGCATCAAGTGTTGGGAAGTAGATACAAAACTCACCAAAATAGGGGCAAATGGCCACAAAACTCTAAACTTTATGGACAGTGCCTTGTTTTGACAGCTCCATAAACTTATAACTAATCAGAGCAATACAACAATGGAGGTTTTGGGGGTGTGATTTGTATTTTTTCTGAATTTATTTTCAGTTCACTGCAGAAAAAAAGCTGGACCTGTGAGAATGTTTAATTTCCTCTCCTCTGCGCATTAGCTCCCACCCCATCATGGTATATTAAGCACACATTGCCAATAAAGACTGCTTGAATCACACACAAAACCAGTGGAAAATGCTCAAGACTGAAGTAAAATTTTCTAAATCATGAACTGTTAACTTTAACACTCATGTTCTTTGCTACAACTTGAATGCCTGCTAAATGGATGCATTATTGCCACAGCTTTCATCACCAGCTCCTGCAGTAATCCTTCTGTTTAATGATCCTGATTTAAAAATCGTTACAGTTAACAACTCCTGATATTTTACTTTCAGCATTTTGGCATTCAGAACTGCTTAAATGAAACAGTTCAATCTTCTAAGTGACAATAATGGTTCTCATTATACCAACCTGCAGGACTTCCATTCTGCTACATTTTGATATATTACGGCCCTGCTCTGCTATGATCATTAGCATTATATTAAAAATACACTTAATCTTTGTCAGAAAGCTCATCAAATATTGAATTTTTTGTTTGGAAATTTAACTTTCTTCCTGGGAATCACTCTTCCTCTTCTCACGTTGGACATTGGCTAGAGTTTAGCTTAAATCTAAGGTTCTGGCTGGATCATGGTGTTATTACAAGTGTGTACAACAATGCATTAAAGCTGCCAATTGTTAGATTAATACATGGGTACTACTCAGTAATCTCTGTATTATTAGATAAAAAAAATAATTAAAATAGGAAGGACTCGGGTAAAGTGGTGTTCTTGAAGCCTGTCAAAGCATCCACACTTTCCTGTTTTCGTGATTTTATAGTGAAAAGAGGAGGAGAGGAAAAAGTCAAAACAATTTGCTACTCAGTCACCAGGAAAGGAGGAGACAACATTCTGTTTTCTGTGTAACTGCAGCATCTATTTGTCCATCCAGCAGTTCAGCTAAATTTGACAAATGAGGAACGGTGCCACAGAAAATAAATTACCAGGAATGCTGTGAAAACTTGGAGCTACACAGCTCCAAACAGACACAGTTCCATTTATTCTTTCCTACCTCTTGCTGATTAATAGATATGGAACAGAAATGACTGAGAGTACTGAGAAACAGGAGTTGTGTGTGATGGAAAGGAAAAGAAAGAGCATCGTGCAGAAGATGAAAATTAAAAGGGGGATGGAAGAAGAAGACAGAAAGAATCAGCAGCTTTGGCGTTTTCTTTTCATTGGGGACTATTTGAATCGAACCATGGTAAGGCAATTTTCCAAGCACAGGAATAGGACAAGTGATGACAGAGGGGCAGAATGTCTTCATACATAAATACAAAAAGTTCCTGTTTGTATAAAAAACAGAAAGGGTGCTCAGGCCTTGGCAGGGGCTGCCCAGGGAGGTTTGGAGTGCCCATCCCTGGAGGTGTCCCAGGAAGGGCTGGAGGTGGCACTCAGAGCTCTGGGCTGGGGACAAGGTGGGGATGGGGCACAGCCTGGACTAGATGGCCTTGGAGAGCTTTTCCAGCTTCAGTGATTATGGGATTCTGTGATAGTGAAGTGACCAGTACAACAGAAAAGGCCTTGGGAATTCCATGCCCAGCTGCTGTAGGTGTGTAAGAGGCTCTCTAGGTGTGTGCTACGGGTTTCTGTAACACATCCAACCCGTGATCCTCTGCACTGAGGCTGTCCCAGACCCCTCTGGTCTATCCCAATTCTCATGGATCTCATTTATGTGCTTAAAAGGATCTTGGCAAAGGACCATCGGCTTTTGTGTTGGCAATTAAGCTCCGGTGGCCACAAAGAGAGGAATATCCCGAAATCCTTCGAGGTGCAGGTTTCTGGAGAGCTCTGTACCTGCTCCTTGTAACTCAGTGTAGCCAACACTCCATTTAGAAGCTGTCTGTGCAGTCCTACCACACATTAGTATTTTATGTGATAGAACATGGGAATTAGAAACAAGTTACTTTTGCTGGTACCTTGTTCCTGGAGATATTCCAAGGAATAGAGCTCATGCTCTATGTAGCAAGGCTACACAAAGTGCCAACTGTTTCATAACCACCAACTAGAAGCAATTTCAGCCTCATCCAAAAAATGTAACTTACACTGGTAAAAAAAAAAATCACAGTTGTCAATTCTAATTATTCCTCTCAAAGTGAATCTTGGCTTCATATTAATTTTCTTTTCATCAATGAATCAGTCCAGTTAAATCCCCTAATTATCATTTACTTCAAAAAATTAAATGTTATTTAGGTATCAGTTCTTTCAATTCTAAGGTAACAGTGTGTGTAGACTTTACCATAATTTAAGTATATGATCCAATATGTACGGAACTATTTCATTAGAGTTTGGTTTAGGGCATACCATACATTTTTATGCTAAGGAAATTGAAATAAATAAATTGAATAAAGAAATTAACTCATTACAGTGACTGTGTCATTGGAGGTTGACTGCAAGGTTAAAATTCCCGCTGAAAGCCTATGGGAGACCAAATGGCATTCCCTGGATCCTACTTCAGATAGCTACTACATCATACACCTTTAACCCACCCTGATAACAACCTCAGCTGACTCAATGGATGAAATCTGGCTGCTAATGGATAAATTATCAAAGCAAATCACTGCTGTGTTCTTCATTTATCCCTAGAGCAAAGCAAGTGTTTGAATGTCACAGGATTTTAACCTGACCCCATAAACTGAAACAGTGGTAAAGAATATTTTCATGTGAACAAGGAGAAAGTGGTACTTCCAGAACAGCACAGTGAAGGTAGCCACAACTAATTGGCTACAAACAATACTTAAATAGAACAATTAAAGACTGAGATGTTGATTTGGGTTGGCTTTGTTCAAACTGCCGCACAAAGAAGTGTCACAGCACAAGAGTTTCAGGTTAAATTTGTATCTCATCTTCCTCCTTAGATAAAATGGATAATCAGATTTATGTGTTCCTTGCTCTCTGGCTCTGCAGTGGATGTTCTTCTGTGCTCTGGAAAAAGTTCTGTGGCAGCACTGGTCAGAATGACCTGGGGAAACTCAGAACATGAGTTCACAGATTAGTGAGATTTATGCTAAAATTTTAAATCACATTTAAAAATTTCTTTGCAAGCCAAAATAGAGCAACAGCACTGCATACTCAAATGACTAACCTTGTCGTCTCCTCCTAAATACAGAATATCATTTTGATTCACTGCATAAAGAATCAAAACCTATTCCCAATTCTGAAGGCTTAATTGTTCAGCAAAGAGCTCATTAGCTGTGAAGCTGATTTTTTCTTCTCTCAGTGATGGCAGTTTTGCTGTTTCACCTTTGTCTGTCCCCAAAACCCTTACCTGGCCAGCAGAGCATGGGAAGGATGTGCAGTCACCAGATCAATAACTCAGTGACTCTTCAGGGACACAGAGTGGAGGAGGCTGAAACATCAGCAGAGCACCACCTAACCACAGGTTTCCTCAGATTTCAGCATTTGTTGCGCTTCTTGATGCATAACTCACCTGGAAATATTGTACCTTAGGAACAAGACTGTCCCACATTGGTTTATTCAGCAAAGAGTTTTCAAAATAAAGGCTGCTGAGTGTTATCTTGGAATGAATCAAGGAAAAAAAAAAAAATCAAACACAATCCAGAAGTCCCAAGTTTTGCATTATTTACAATATTTGCATATCAGAGAATGAATTGCCCAAGGCAAAACTAAGAGATTGTGCATAGAAGTTTATTCAGTAGGAGAAAAATGCAACATTACAGAGAAGAGTGCAATGGGAAATCCAGATGTGTAGTTCACTTGGAGAGATTGATATGAATGCCTTGAGAAAGCTGATCTGATGAGGAATTCATATGAGAAAACACTGGTTTAGTAGATAAAACTGGAGATAAAATTCTCTACCTGTGTTTGGCAAAAGATCTCAAAATCAGGTTGCTGCTTCTTCCTGTTTTCTGCTGGGTTTTGAGAACCTGCCTGAGAAGGTAAGCCCTGACTAGACTTTTTACCAGTTTTTTCATCCTCCAGATCTAGGAGGAAGAGGAACACTGCTTCTTCCATAAAAATCTCCTAAAGCCTTATGTTTGTGCAGGCATTATTTCCTCCAGTCTCTGTGCTAAGAGAATAGGTGGGTTTGCTTTATTTTTTATGACTTTATTCTAGTTACTACCATCTGGAATCATCTAAACCACCACTCACAGAATCAGCAGGGTACACAAAAAGCGGTAAACAACTACAAGAGGGTTTTTTTACAGGTTAATCCTGATGTCTGCCAAAACATCCCAATTCATCCAAGCTGTATTTTAACAGAGCTGAGCATCCATGGGCAGGAAATACAAGAGATAAAACCGGAAAGGGAACACCCTGGGAAAGACAGACCTGCCTAATATTAATGTTAATATCACACTGATTGAGCAGTTCACAGTTCAAACCTAAAGGAAACAAATATTTTTACTCCTCTACCAAGGAATATTTCTCGTGGATTGGGTGCTCCCATGTTTAAAATCATGCTTGGAGAATGGAGCAGGCTCAGAGAGAGACATAATATTATGTAAGCATTGCAGAAAAATGCTTGTAGTGAAAGATTGAAAGAGTTCAATCTATTCAGCTTTGCGAAAGGAAGATTGAAAGCAATTAAAAATTGTTGTTGTATAAGCACGTTTATGAGGAGAAAATATCAGTTACAAAAGGGCTCTCTGCAGCTAAGCAAAGAACAGCACAACGTGAAAAGTGAAGGCTGGCAAATAAAAGCTGTTAAAAACAATTGGCTTTAGCAGTGACTGTGATAGAATAACAGGAGCAAACTATTGAGGGAAAGAGAGAATTTTGCATCCCTTCAAGAATACAGATTGCATGCCAAGAGACATTCAGCCACACAGAAATTCATATGATCAAGGCAAAGTCATTAGGGTAAGCATATGATAAACTTAAAAAGGTAATTTCAGGCAAGAGAGGTCTGCTAAACTATAAAATATACATCTGAACTGTCTGCCCAGGTCTGAATGTGAGAAGCTGTTTTAATGAATCCATGGACACAAAATATAAATCAGTTACCAGATAATTAAGACTTGTGAGTAGCCAAAGGGCAGAAATAATTTTGATGTCCAGAACCAAACCAGGACGTTTCATAGAATCACAGAATGGTTTGGGTTGGAAGGGGCTTCAAAGATTGCAACCCTCCTGGCATCTTTTCCATTAAAATAACTGAAAAAATGTCCACTAATTAGGCATGAAGATGTTATTATTTTCTCTTTTGGGAAATCCATTTTTTCTTTTTTTTCTTTTTTTTTTTTTTTTAATTAATATAAACTTTTAGACACCTGGTTACAGTGTTCACAGTTATTTACATACATCATCTCTTCACAAGGCAGGTGCTGGCTTGGGATTTCAGTCAAAAAGCAAGAATTCACTTCATATTTCCTCTCCGTATGCTTGTTTGTTCTTGTGAAACTTTTCCGGACTAAAAAGAAATGAATAAGGAAAAAAACATCTATTAAAGTGAACCAAGCTGCATATTTGACATAAATCAGGAGTTATTAGCACATCATAAGTATTTTGGGATATCATTATGTACCAATGGTACAAGAAACAAGGTTCTGTTGGGTCCTACACTGATTTTCTACCCAGACTGTGCTGCTGATTAAGATATAAAGGGACAGGAGGAGAGGGAACGGCCTCAGGCTGAGCCAGGGGAGGCTCAGGGTGGACAGCAGCAGGAATTTCCCCATGGAAAGGGTGCTCAGGCCTTGGCAGGGGCTGCCCAGGGAGCTTTGGAGTGCCCATCCCTGGAGGTGTCCCAGGAAGGGCTGGAGGTGGCACTCAGAGCTCTGGGCTGGGGACAAGGTGGGGATGGGGCACAGCTTGGGCTCGATGGGCTGGGAGGGCTTTTCCAGCCTTAATGATCCTGGGATTCTGTGATATACAACTTGCACAAAAAGGTTTCCCAGCTCTGGTTTCATAACAAGAAAGGAAGTTCTCAGAGTACTGATGCCTTATGTTTTAGCTTTTATATGTTTCAAATCCTGCATTCCCAGTGTGTAACTGTGCAGTGTCCTGCAGCCTGGGAGCTGCTGCTCTCTCATGCTGAGACAGACAGAACAAAGCCTCTCCAGGCTGCTCTCCAAGGACACCCAGCCCGGCCTAGGCCCAAAATGTGTAACCCAGCACCTTGAGAAGGGGGGCAAGCTGGGGGGAAATTCCATCATTAGCTAAAGTTTAATTGGTGACATTGGGTTGAGATGCAAATGGACCAAAGCTATAAAAGTGTGAAGAACTCGTGACTCGGGGTCCATCTTGGGTGCAGCCTTTGGCCTGCCCAGGGTGTGCCTCTGAAGGCCTTTCAAATAAATATCCACCTTTATTCCCTTCCTCCTGTCCAGTCCCTGTTTCTAGGTTGGCCTCTTTCAGCATCAGTACTTTGACCTTCATAGTCATAAAAATTAATCCTTGGGCTGAAATTTTGCTCTGCCTTTAGCAAACAGAAGAAAGCTCATGGTGTATCTGCTTTCCCTAAAAATAGGGTAGGAAAAAAATTAACATCTGAAAACAGTTAAATATGCACATTTGTCCTTCATTGAGGAGCAAATAACAGACTGCTTAGCTTTAAACATATGGCCTCGAGTTCTCCTGACTTGGGGGAATGAAAGCCTTAAATCAGATTTACACTGATGGGAGTATCTGAGTGTAGAAATGAATACAAGACCAACGTCATGCATTGAATTCACACTTCCTGGAGTGTCTCTTATGCATTTGTTGGCCAAAGAAGAGATTAATTGTTTCACTTGTAAAAATTTCACTGGTGCCTGAATTTCAGAAAGGCAAATATTTAAGCAAGAAAAAAAAATCTCTGGTAATAAAAATTGGATACTTCTAAAGCCACTGGTAAAAGCCTCATCGATATTCAGGTGAAAATAGAATACCTTCCTAAAAAGCAAACAAACCCCTCATACATCAGTATCAGTCACAGTTTGACAAGGAAAAGCAGTTCCTACTTCAGAAATTGTCCTAATCTTAAATGTAAATGTTACAAAAAAATAAAGAAAATTAGAAAATGGAACAAGAAATCCCTACTGATTGGACATATCAGGAAAATGCTGATAGGCAATACATCATGTTTGACCCCGATAACCTCTGATCAAAATTTAAATTGTTCTCTGTAGAAATCATTATATTGTAATTATTTTCTCAAAAGACTCATGATTATTTAAATGGCATAGGATTCATCACTAAGTGATATTCCCAGAATGAAAATGATTTCATCAGAATAATAATAATCCTGCTAGAAACATCAGTACAATAGAGATTTTGTACCAAATCAAAAAAATTTAAAAATTAATACATCTGGTGCTGAAAATTTTTACCTGCACAGCATGGAGGAACACTGAGCTACGTAAATTGCTACATCTAACAATTTTAATAAGTCTCTCTGATTGGTAGTCCTCACTTTAATATTATCAAGGCCATCTTGATGACTCTTTTTTCTTGGCCTCTGATGCTTTTAGCTACAATCCAAAGAACAGAAATTTGGCAAATCTATTGCCAAGGGCTGGAGGGACAGGAGCCAGGGAATGGCTTCCCAGTGCCAGAGGGCAGGGCTGGGTGGGATCTTGGGAAGGAATTGTTCCCTGGGAGGGTGGGGAGGCCCTGGCACAGGGTGCCCAGAGAAGCTGTGGCTGCCCCTGGATCCCTGGCAGTGCCCAAGGCCAGGCTGGACACTGGGGCTTGGAGCAGCCTGGGACAGTGGGAGGTGTCCCTGCCATGGCAGGGGTGGCACTGGATGGGATTTAAGGTCCATTCCAGCCCAAACCATTCCATGATTCTCTAATTCAAGGTGAAGGAGTTTAACCTTTTTTGGCAGGAGATTATTTTAATTTCAGGTCAAATTTAGAATAATACTTGAAAACTATAGAATGAAAGCTTTCAACGTGTAAAAATTACAGATCCATGCCAACTTGCATGAATCTCACAGTCCTTTTCAGAATTACATTTCTAATCTTTTGAAGTCTGTTTAAAAAAGGACCTTTTGGATAACCCACAGCTGCAGAAATGGCAAGAGCATTTGGAAATGTATATGTGACAGTCAAAAGAATAATAAATGAGGTTCAGTTTGGCCAAATACTGGTCCTGTTATTAGAACAAAGAACTCCTGAAGTTAGGACAGCCTTGGAAGTGTGTGGAGGGTGTTTATATCTAATGAACAAAGTGACTTGGAAGCTCACAGAACATGAAGATGAGATCTCCAAGGAAATTTCCAGAAATAGCAGCAACCAATATTTATTCACTGAGCTACTTATTTTTCCAAGAAGCAAACTAATAGCTCATTTTATATAAAGGGGCCATGAAGAGTTGCTTGACAAGCTGTTGTCAAGAGAGATCATTCCTGACCTGGAGATGGGAGGAGTGCTCTCTGCAGGCATCAAACACACACAGCATTTTTCACGGAAAGGTAGAGGTACACAGGTAAAATTACACCACACAGAGTCCAGGTTAACTTGCCACTTCTTCCCCTGGACGTCTCCAAAGATTCTTTAGAAAGGCATTTTTCTCACAGGAAACCTGAAAACTGAAGCCTGCTCATTAAGTTTCTTGCCTTCTGTGATTGCCAGGCTCTCACTGCAATTGAGGTAACTACCATTGCACACCTCCCGTTTTTTAATGATACTCTTAAAATCCCTATCAACAATCATTTTGTGGCTCTGCTAATCACTATTCCAGTGGCTACATTTCACCTCAGAGGTGGCTGGATTTGTGTAATGCTGGAACCAGTCTTCCCTTGGTTCCCTCACAAAGCAAAAACCCCTCAAACTTGTCAAAACAAAAGAGACATAGAACTGGAGGTAGTTTTTCATCTCTATGAAATAAATACTCAAAGTATTTTCATTCTTGTCATTCTACAAAGCACAAGACCAGCATAATTACAACAATTTAATGTACAGCAGTCCTGGAATGAAGTCTGCTTCAGGAATCTCTTGTGATTCACCTAATTGGGATTTGGAGCACTTAATCCTATTTCTACCACCCTGGTACTCCTATCAACTATGTTCTCTATTTTAGTTGCTTCCCAGGAATGCAAAGCATTCTTAGTTGCTGTTTTACAGGAATTCTTGCTGCTCCACTGTCTCACAACAAAAAGTATTTTTGACAAAACTCTGTTGTGTGCAAGAAAAGCATTTACCTCCAGATGATCAAACCCACGGGAAGACATGAGGTATTCTCTTCAGTATAATTGCCTTCCTCTGTTCCAGTCCTTCTGTTAAGTGTTATTTTTGATAATATTCTCATGTTCAGACCACAAGAATTTGTGCTTTGGCTCATTTCTGAAATCAGCTAACAGAAGTTGCATGAGGGCTTGAGGGAGCCATGGCCATGCTGAGGTGGATGACCATTTGACCTCTGATTTATGCTGTGAGAAACAGGAACATTAATGCCCTTTCCAGGTAATCAATTAGTCTTAGTTTCATATTATGCCTCCACAAATCTTTGCAGTAGCTTTGCTAAAGATGAATGACTGCAGAGCCTCCATTGAGAAATTAATGGGAGGTTTGCAAACCAGGGCCAGTGGAAACACCATCAACCCACACATCAGCTCAGCAATGTTCTCACTGAAACTGTCTGCAGCTGGGTGATTGGAGTGCAGTTGATTTTCACAAGCCATCATTTCAGGCAGGTTCAGGTGGCTCTTTATGGACATTAGTGACATTGTCCTGTGTTAATTGCAGGTGCTAGGTTTACTTCTTTTATTTCTGTGCTGCCATTCCCAGGTAGGGACCTGCTGGAGGGGCACCACAGGATCACACCCTGGATAAGGCTGGGAGGGACCTCTGGAGAGTTTCTAATCCACTCTCCTGCCCAGCCCAGGCTCAGGCAGAGCAGGTTGCTCACAGCTGCAGCCAAGTCAGGGGGTTTGGTATCTTCAAGGATGGAGAACCCGAAATCTCTTTGGACAACCTGTTCCAGGTTTGGCTGTCTCACAGTGAAAAGGTTTTTTCTTATGTTTCAATGGAATTTCCTGCATCTCAAATTGCTGAGATTACCTCCTCTCCTTTCACTCCATACCCCTGACAAGGGTTTAGCTCCATCTTCCTTCCTACCCCTGTCAGGTATTTACACACTCCTGCAATGTTCACAATTGCTATCAGCAAGAGATAAACTGGTAGGGGGAAAAAAACCAAAAAAAAC
>VWZT01014173.1:54794-111584 GCA_013397055.1 Pachycephala philippinensis | reverse complement strand
CCTTCACCTTCCCCTTCCCCTTCCCCTTCCCCGAAATGGCTGGATCCAAGTAAAACACTCCATTTATTGGATTCCTTTTGGCACAGGGGCCTTTGGAGTTACTCATTCCACAGCTCTGAGGTTACACACAACCACACCACTACATCTCTGCCCTGTTTAGGATTTCGGTGCCAGAAGGAAATCCTGACTTTGTAGGGAAAAAACATGACGCAAGGCTCAGGTGAATGGATGCAGCAGGACACTGTACACTTAATATACTTAATTACAGAGTCAGAAAACTCCTGGAGGCTGAGAGCCTGAACAACGCAATTCTGATTCCTGCTGTCAAAGAACTGCCAGAGAAGAACACAGATAATTGACATAATTCTTCCTTTCTGGCCACATTTAAGCTGTGTGATGTTCTTATTAAGCTCAGACTTTTTCCCATTCTTTATTTTTCTCTGAAAGAAGGCAATAAATGCCTTCTTCAGTAAAGCAGGTGAGTCCATGGATTCTGAGCCAGATCCTAGAGACTTGTACAGAACCCTTAAGGCTGGAAAGGCCCTTCAAGGGCATCGAGCCCAAGCTGTGCCCCATCCCCACCTTGTCCCCAGCCCAGAGCACTGAGTGCCACCTCCAGCCCTTCCTGGGACACCTCCAGGGATGGGCACTCCAAACCTCCCTGGGCAGCCCCTGCCAAGGCCTGAGCACATTTTCAATGAAAAAAAAGAAATATGAAGGCTCTCACAACAAAGAATGTACATTTTCCCAGCTCTCAGATTTCTCTAACAGTTAAATCTATCAGCTTTGCCTTGACTGATTTCAACCCGATTCCCTAACATTTATTTCTATTCTCTGCAATTTCATAGGTGCTCAGACAATAAATTCCCAGTTTTTAACTCCATCCTGGGCATCATGGGATTAAAAGCTTTTGTGCGTAGCACACACATTTCTTGCTGTGCTCTAAGTCCAGCACAATTTACACCTGCTTGTACAATTGACTGAGCTAAAGAATCTCCTCCCTGTTCTCTTACCTGGAAACCAAAGCCAACCACTCAGACATGCAAGATGAATCTAAACAAAAGTTTTGAAGTTCTGCTTTCACATCTCCCTAGAAATCCATCCTAAAAATTATTTTGCTCACTGGAAGCCTGACCGTAAACTTCTTCTGGCTGTAATTCCTGATTTCAGCCAAGTCAACAGAAGCATTTCTCAGTGATTTTTATTTTAACCAACTTTCTAATGGCCAATTAATTGGCAGCCAGGTTTGTATTTCAGTATTCTTATTGATATACTGAAAATATCCAAGACTACAGGATTCCTCTACATGCTTTTTTTTAAGGTAAGGTAGTTTATTTACATGCTTTAAGTAATGCAGCTGCATCCAGGAAGGCATTCTAAAAATTCTGCAATTACCAAAAAATTGTTTAAAAGAAAGCTATAGCCCACATTTTTTTTTTACCTTATTACTAAAAATAACAGCAATGTTTGCACTTACAGCAGTGCAGCATTTTTGTAGCTTTAATTTTTAAGCTTATCCAGCTCTCACTCTTTACCTTTGTATGTGGTGCATATTAATATTATTATTCTTGGCTCCGTTTATAGCTTCATGAAAACTGTACAACCTACTTTAGTATTCTTTAGTCCTTAACAAGTGAGACTGGGAATTGAGGAGTAATCAGTAATGGTTATCTGCCTTTCCTATTTAAAAACAATAATGATGTTCACTCATCCTGAACAAGGCCTTTAATTAATCATTGTAGTAATGCAGACTGAAGTCCCAGAGTTACTATCACTGACGCATAACAGTAATATTAAGTCCTTCTTAAATGCTTTTATTCTGTAAAGTAAATCTTTACATCAAATCCCAATAATTTAGTAAAAATTAAAATATAGCCCCATTGTTCTAGTTCTAACAAAATCTTCAAGCAGGTGTGCTATTTTCAGGCAGGTGTTGTTTTCATCCTGTGAGAGCTGACAACGACACGATTTAAAGGATATGTTTTCAGGCAGTGCATAAATATATTTAAATATATATTCTCAATATATTTTCCTCATATATATATATATTTAATTCTTACATTTAGAGACTAATTTCTCCTTCTATAAGATGTTTCACTCAATTTTGCAACATATATCTAAATTCCAGAAAGTGTAGCTTAACCTCCAGGTTTGCTTTTTGGTTTAAGGCTTCCCTGATTTAATGGGCATGGGAAGAGCCCAGCTCGGTGCAGCACCTCACACACTGGTACCCTGACTGACTGAAATACAATCTCCACTTTCTATTTAGATATATTCCTCTTCTACTACTAGCTAATAGCCTAATTAGATTAAAAGCTACCCAGTGCATCTTTTTCCATGTGAATAATTCAAATGAAATGACTAATTAAATTCTTCGGGGAAGCACACAGCTATTTATGCTGCTACCTCGGAGTTCCCAGCGCAGTGGCCACGCACACATCTCCTGCTTCTGTCACATCTCAGCACATCCCCCCAGGTGGGGAATGCTGCACAAGGAAGGGCTGTGCAGCTGAATTCTCTGGAGAGCAGGAATCAGTTGTGCAGGGACTTAACAAACTCCAGTTTTTAAGGAAGGAAGAAAACAAAACCAAAAGGAAAGGCATTTCTGCAGCAGCCTGGAATGTAAAGGGCCACATTTCATATACACTGTGCCCTATACAGTGTCATACTCTGAAGGCAGTGAATTATACAGAGTTATTGGGGTGTTTAACACCTCTTTAGCTGGGCTCCACAGATCTTTATTTTTACAGGATTTGATACTTCTTTTTTTTCCTCAAGCCTTGCCACAGCTACTCAAGGAAACTTTGGCGAGTATGAACTTTGTTTTCCATCCTAGATTTTCCATAGTTGTCATGTAACATTCTGGTTCTGCCAATAGAGGATGACAGTGTTAAAATGGGAATCAAAAATAAAACACAAAGAAAATAAAAGAAAAATAAAAAGGAAATAAAATATGAAGGAAAGGTTCCTAGGCTTCTGTTGGGTGACACAGCATTCCAGAGCCAGGGACTGTGCTTTGCATTCCAGGCAGTTGTGGACAAATCTCTTGACCTCTGAGCTTTCAGTGCCAAATTAGCAATTGTGGGTGCTGACTTTTACCTACCCAGATCATCAGGTCACAAACACAGGTATCAATCGGTGCCTGTGAGGCACCTTGGTAATGTAGAAATCAAAGCACTGAGTATTTGTCTAGCTGGGTAGAAACCTGGTATCAGGCTCTCAGCATGAAAATTGAAGCTGACTTTTAATGAGGAGATTTGGATAGGTGGTCCGGTTTTGAACTTAAAAACACTGAGAAACACTTTCCAAGTATATTTTTGTCCTTTTAATTAGAGCCTTTTCTCATTTTTCCAATCCCTTTCAACAAGCCTCTAATATTTTTTCAGCTTTGCCTTTTGAGGGGCAGGCACAAAGTGAGGCAGATATACTGAACAAGGGGATATCAAAGCCTGAATTTCCCCTGTCACTTTAACCACATGAAAGCTCTCCAAATGTATTCCCTTGCTCCTCTTAGTGGTTTGTATAATGAGATCAGTGGAAGTGAACACTAACATCTCCCTGTTCCATTTGCAGCTGCTGGGAGCTGAAGGATAGCTGTGCTATGGTAATGATTCTATTTGAAAAGGGAATATTTGCTACTGCATCCTTTCTTACAGGGCTTTTTTTTTTTCTTTTTCTTTTTAATGTTCTGACTGTGTGCTCAGTTTTGGGGAGGAAAGGGAGGAAATAGAAGAGCACTAGAGAAAGGGATGATTCCTGCCTCGAAAATTTAAAATCTGATGAGAAAGAAAGAGGACAGAACTAACTGGTGGCCTCAGAGGACAGAGAAAAAATTATGATAGGGTAAGGAGGAGGGAAAGTCTGTGGTTGCTTTTCAAAGCAACTTTATCTGGGGCTCTGACGTCCAAAATAACTTGTGCCAGTCTTCAGAACTGGACCCAGTAAAGCTCTGCAAGAATCAGAAAATCCCAGAATGGTTTGGTGGAAGGGACCTTAGAGCCCATCCAGTGCCACTCCTGCCATGGGCAGGGACACCTTCCACTGTCCCAGGCTGCTCCAAGCCCCAATGTCCAACCTGGCCTTGGGCACTGCCAGGGATCCAGGGGCCAGTCCTGTCCTTGTCTCAGATATTCCCGACACGCTCAATGCCCTCCCCACAACATCCTGGATAAAGCAGCTCTTCCCATGATCATCTTCCATATCACACATAAAGTGATTTAACAGTTTCAGATATGTTTCACAGATAAAGCCATGACAGCAATAAAACAGTGCAGAAAAAGGCTCCAAAACCTGACATAAAACTGGATTTATTTGCTGTATTCTGCACACGTCCTGCTGTGATGCCACTCCAGGCTATAGAAGCTGCTGCTTATTCTCAAGTATGGAATGCTTATGCAAGAATGCACCAGCGCTCCCAGACAAGATGCAAACAGTTTTCCTCAGAAGGGGTGTTTTATGACATGTGGATTTTTATGGAAAAGACAAAATACACAGACTTTCCCTCTGATAAGTTCTGGCTGAGAAGCAATACAATTATTTTTATTTTTATACAGATTTTCTTCTCCAGACAGAGTAGCCAGGGGCTGTGTCCCTTTATTGCATTATTTTCTCTAATAATACCCAATTTTGAGAGGTTTACTCCCACTCCTGGGCAGAGCAGTTGTTAGTACCTCTTCAGGGATCACTATGGCTTAATCTTAGTTCTGAAGGAGAGTATCATTAGAGCTCTTTGAATAATTTATTTTTTGATTCAGGTACTGAACCAGGCAATGAAAACTAAGAAAAACTATGCAGATCAAATCAAAACTAAAACTTGCCACTTTTTCCTCATCAATTCTAGAACTTCAGGAGTTTAATTGATTTTGCTTTGCAACTTGAAATGGCCCCATTTTGTTTCAGAGATCTCTTTGAAAAGCAAAGGGAAATAAAGAGGTAAAATTCTCAAATTGCGGGTAGATGAAATTCTGGTGGTATTTTATTGTTGGCTCAAAAGTTAGTCCAAGGCAGAGTAAGAGAGGAGATCGAATCTAAATCATCATCTTTAGGGAATTGTCAGCCTTGCTGATTTTGTCTCTGCTTTACTAATTAATTATTTTATCTCTGAACAGAATCTTGCTGAAGTCTGCATGTAGCTGGCACCAACTGAATTCAGAAAAAATCCTGAATAAAACTGCAAAGGGTCTTGTAGGAAAGCTGTAAAGAAGATTTACACTGACCAGGCAAATGCATGAACAGGTAACGGTTACTAACAGCTGAGCTTTGCCATCCAAATACATATAAATGTCAAATAATCAAGAGATCTGTCTCGTTTGTGAGCCTCAGTGAGTTAACTGTTCAGAACCAGACTGGCATCAGCTCACAACCTACTGAGAGTGATGCTGGAATTTCACCTTGTAGCATTCCATGACCAAATTTTCCTCAGAAATCTCTCTTAGCAGCATTTTACTCTTTCAAACCAGAGAATTCAGCTATTTAGGAACATGGTTAATTTTTCTTCTCTAATTACAGCATGAGCTAAGTGACATATGGGTGCTTAACACAGGAGAACAGCCCGTGGGCAAAGAGCTTGGAATAGGGCCTTTGAGCAAATATATGGGTTTGGGGGTGCTTGTGTTAACTAAAGCAGGATAAAGAAAACATGCATTGGAAAATACATGCACCTCTCACCTTCCATGGAATCATGGAATGGTTTGGGTTGGAACGGACTTTAAAGCCCATCCCATCCCACCCCTGCCATGGGCAGGGACACCTCCCACTGTCCCAGGCTGCTCCAAGCCCCAGTGTCCAGCCTGGCCTTGGGCACTGCCAGGGATCCAGGGGCAGCCACAGCTTCTCTGGGCACCCTGTGCCAGGGCCTCCCCACCCTCCCAGGGAACAATTCCTTCCCAAGATCCCATCCAGCCCTGCCCTCTGGCACTGGGAAGCCATTCCCTGGCTCCTGTCCCTCCAGCCCTTGGCAATTGTCTCTCTCCATCTTTCCTGCAGCTCCTTCAGGCCCTGCAAGGCCACACTGAGCTCAGCCCAAAGCTTCTCCTCTCCAGGCTGAACAATGGCAGCTCTGGCAGCCTTTCCTCCCAGCAGAGCTGCTCCATCCCTCTGATCATGCTGCTGCCTCCTCTGGGCTCTGTGCAGCAGCTCCAGCTCCTTCCTGTGCTGGGCCCAGGGCTGGAGGCAGCATTTTGGTCACAAAAACTCCCAGACTTAGGCAACGGGATGAAGTGAGCTGTTTCCAGTGTTTGTTGATTAGCTGTTGGTACCTGTGAATGTGCCAGCACTTGTTAGTTCATTTGAATATAGAATAGAAAACCCTTTTCCCTTGTTTTTTGTAAATGTTTGATGCAGTATGTCATTTAGCACAGTCACAATAAAAAAAAAATGGATCAAACACCGAAATAGTTGCTTTGTTTGCCAGTCAGAGAACAATGCTAGTTGTCAGCATTTGAATTATTATAGAGCCATTTGACATGTGTTTGGAAAAGACTCTGCATTCTTGACTTGCCTTGTATTGCATCAGCAAATAGAATTACTTAATAGGATTACTATTGAGTTATATTGTACATTTCTATTTCAGTTACAGCCTTTGTACATTGCCTCTGTTTGTACTTTACACATGTAACTATATTATTAAAATGAAAAATAAAACATTGAAGTGCAGGCTGCTTCGTTAAAAAATATTTATATGGTATATGTCAAAAATATTTTGAAACTTGAACAACTATGGTAAACCAAAACTCCACATGCTAATTTTTTTCTTTTTTAAATTATTTTACAGAATCCAAGTCTCAGAGATTAGTTGGATTTGGAACAGACTTTAAATGTCATCTCGTTCCACCCTTTGCCATGGGCAGGGACACCTTCCACTATCCCAGTGTGTTCCAAGCCCCAGTGTCCAACCTGGCCTTGGACATTTCCAGGGATCCAGGGGCAGCCACAGCTTATATCAACACTAAACCTGTTATTTATGCTATGTAGTTAAAAAGTATGGATCAATCAAATTCTTTATTTGAAAGATCATTATTTCTATTGGTCTGACCCAAAGGAAATCAGAGTAAAAATGGGATGTTGCTCATGGGGAGGAGTGAAAACCAAAATTACTCGACAATGAATGGGCCCAGTGTGGGGGATGTTCCTCTCAGGATGTCTGATCGTGGTTGTGTTTTTAAGCTGAAAGCTGGTAATAGCTACCATTTGAATTGTTGGCAAATAATTTGTTGCAGCTGTAGTTGTTCACATGCACCATTAACTGCCAGGGCATATATGGAAAAATTCCTGTCTTTTGCAAGGTATTTCATAGCTCTTCTGCTATAAGACTTACTACCCTAAGCTATGAAAAATTTCCCAATTCCAAAGTATTTCCAACTCTCCAAGAAAACAAAAGTCCAACTGTACCTATTGGAATTCTTCACAGTGGTTAGAAGCAACCATCACTTCTGTTTACAGTATAGGATTATAAATTATATTGAAATATCATTCAGTTAGAGTCGCTCTCCAACACTGCAAAGAGATGGATGGTCTCCAGGGTAAGGTTGTCATAAAAAGGAAAATCAAACCAGCTGAATAATACAATAAGTCTGTGTATCAAGCCAGCTCAACCAAGCAGTGATAAGAACTGTGGCAGGCTTTGAGGAGCTGGATGACAGATTTCATTTGTCTGAGCTCAGATCCTGCCCCGGTGTCATATGTCATATCCTCCCACCATCCCTTTGGTGTTCTACCAGCACCCCTCCAGGTGCTGTCAGGGGATTAGAAGGAGTCTGCCAGTTAAAATGCTTCAATGGATAAGTCAAGAGTACAAGTAAAGAGCCCATTTCATTTGTTTTTGGGGTTTTTTATACACCACAGAATTGACACAACTTTTGCACTTGGCTCTGTGATTACACATCTATTAAACTTTAGGACACAAATGTGCGGTGCAGAGCTGAAATGGGACATTTGACATAAACAGTAATGAGAATGGAAAATGGAGATGATTAAGCCCTTTGACAATACCAAGAGTTATCTTTAAATCTGTGACAACTGATGCAACATCTGGAGCCACACATCAGTTATTACCAGTGTCCCTACAATTTAAACACAAAGGCCTGGCCACCTGCACAAAATAGAAGTTGCCCTGTGTTCACTGCAGTGTTTCCTCTGTGACTTCACTTCCTCATGGATTTTAACTACTTTTTGCCTTCACTCCACTGAGGTAACACAGAATCCAAGAACGATTCAGGCTGGAAAAATATTCCAGGACCGTTTAGTCCAAGCTGTGCCCCATCCCCACCTTGTCCCCAGCCCAGAGCTCTGAGTGCCACCTCCAGCCCTTCCTGGGACACCTCCAGGGATGGGCACTCCAGACCTCCCTGGGCAGCCCCTGCCAAGGCCTGAGCACCCTTTCCATGGGGAAATTCCTGCTGATGTCCACCCTGAGCCTCCCCTGGCCCAGCCTGAGGCCGTTCCCTCTCCTCCTGTCCCTGTTCCCTGGGAGCAGAGCCCGACCCCCCCTGAGCCCCCTCCTGTCAGGGAGTTGTGCAGAGCCACAAGGTCCCCCCTGAGCCTCCTTTGCTCCAGGCTGAGCCCCTTTCCCAGCTCCCTCAGCCTCTCCTGGGGCTCCAGCCCCTTCCCAGCTCCATTCCCTGCCCTGGACACTCTCCAGCCCCTCCAGGTCTCTCTTGAAGTGAGAGGCCCAGAACTGGACACAGAACTTGGTGACTATAAAGAGTTATATTTTACAGATCAATCTAATGCACATTCCTGGGTTAGTTCTGAATGAGTTTTGAGAAATAATTGAGATTACTAAAGCAGGTATCCAGTGACATAAATATCCAGCTGATGGTTCACCCACCCTGCCCCTGCTGTGGCTTCTCTGGATGCCCTGGTTCCCCTGGTGCTCCCACATCAGCACAGGGTACCTGTGCTCAGGCAGCTGCTCCACTCCGTGCTCAAACACAGCTCAAGAGCAGCTGTGCTCAGTTTTGGGAAGCAGCTCTGATGTGTTAAACACTTCAAACAACCCAAAATATATATATATTTCCCACTGCTCCAGCTCAGCAGGAGCAAGGGCTGCAGCACCATGAGCAGCAGTTGTGAACACAAACACACAGACACACTCCCAAAATCCACTACTCTCCATTCGGTGCCCTTCCAGGGATGAGAACACGAACAAATCCTCCTGTGAGGAACCTCAGAGCTTCGGGTTTAGAGCTTCAAGCTCCAGCAGACACAAATTCCCATCTCATTTTACACAATTCTCTCCCCCACATTTGCTCATACGAAATATGGATGCTAAAAAGCCTTAGCAGAGAAGTTTTCAGCTCTCAGCAGCAGTTTGTGAGAGCTCTGTTCTTTCTCATGCGAAACTATGCAAAACATGATAAGGTTTTCTGTAAACAGACTTTGCTAATCTTGCACCTGCGTTTATAATTAGAATTGTTGTGATACCGACTAGAGAAATGAACGATGTGTGAATTGACCAATCACCCTGATAGGTAGTTAGTTAGAGGTCCAATACCTCTTGCCTTTTAGGAAAACACTAAAAGAACTAAACACATAAAAACCCGTCCTTTATTAAATAAATAAATCAATCCATTCCTTGCTGCTGACCACTCGCGTGTCTGAGTCTATCGTTGCCTCTTGGCACCGCCGACAGCAACACGAAAGATATGTAAAACAATAAAAACCCCAATTAAAAAAAAAAAAAAGAAAATAGCACATTTTGTGAGTAAAATTCAGCATCACACCTTTGATGTGAAATCTGTTTTAATTTGAAAACCTAATGTAAAGCTTGCAACTGTTTCAGAAAGCATTATCCATCAGCACTGGATAGGTATAAGTTTTAATTGCAAATTCTTCGCTTACAGGAGAAATCTTTGGACATTATCAACACCCTGAACAGAAATGGGAAAGGATAAACTACAGTTTAAAATTTAATGGCACTTTTATTTCAGATCAGAATTGAAGGTTTTGCATAGCATTTGTGGTCGAGTCCAACAGGTTTCTAAAATCAAGGGAATAAAATTCAAGTCCCACATTACTCATAAAAAAAATATTCACATATATATCTCTCAGCAAATGTCACTTTATATCTATTGAAATGACAGGAATATTCATTCCCATAGCAGTTCTAAGCTTTTTGATCACATACAGATCTCCTGGAGGAGGTGGACAAAGACAAAGGGCAAATATCCAAGAATTCCTGAGCTGACAAGTGCACCTGAGCTGCAGATCACAACACAGACACAGCAGCCTAACTGCAGAAGAAAAAATAATTCTAAAATTCCAGTTCACATCTAGTCAAGACATAGGCTTCTACATTTTCATTTTTATTAATTTTAAAATCTCTACCTTTCTATTTGTGAGCAAAAGTAAAGATGTATGTGAATGAAAATGTCTGGAGGGAAAAGAAACAGGAACTGAAGCTGCCTTTAATCAGCAGCACTCAGGAATAAAATAGCTGCCAAAAAGCTGTTTCAGTGCACTGGAGTTACCAGTCCAGCCTGATGCCAGAATGCCTCTGGCAATGTTGTTTTGACACACTGGTAATGTCCGCAACTTGTTAGCAAGTGTTTTATTAAATCTTCTTGTCACCAATTCCAGCTTTTATCAAGTTAACTTAAACAAATCCACCACTTAAAATAGAAAATAATATTTTTTCCATAGAGTAAGTCTGGCTACAACATCTTTGAAATCTCATTTTCCTGTCTTATATCTAGCACCAGACTTGTGTCTGGAAGGCAGAAGAAAAGATAAGCACCTTTATTTTTTTTTAATTTAAAAAAGTATAAAATGGTAAAATGAAATTATTTTTCACTCCCAAACTTTAAAAGCACTGCCTTTTAAATAATGTTGGTCTTAGCCAAAATGAGAAAGAAAAGCAGCTGGTGGGTGGTGCAAGATTTAACATCAAAAAGAAGCTCTCTACAAGAAACAATATTTTTGAAGAGTTTACACTTGGTACTGTCAGTCACGTTTTGAAATTTGGCACCTTTGATACTTTAGGGTTTCAAAATAAAATCAAGTAGAACAATTAAGTGTAATAGTGGAGTCAAAGGATGTGTGTGAAGGATGACACAAACCCCACGTGGCAGCAGTAGGTGGATTGATGGTGTGACACATGTCAGGGTGACTCCAACCCTGCAAAAACTGGAATTGCCAGACAGGAGGGGCTCTGATTTCCTAAGAGAGCACAAACTGCAGCAGGGACTCTGGAATGGACCCATACCCACGTGTCCTAAAGTTTGTGAACTCTGGAAGAGCAACAAACCACAACATTTGCTTTTATCTAAGCCCTTATATTAGACAAAGGTGCAATCAAAATGCCTGGAAGTGTTTCAGCAGTTTCTAATTAAAATATTTGAAAAGCATCCTGACATAAGCCTGTGCCTTCTCTTCACTAAAACAAACATAATTTCAGTAATCATAGCAGATTAAATCCCGTGTCTAAGATGTTTTTTCACTCCTAATTCTAATTTTAAGCTGCTAACAAATAACCTGATAAGAAACTAAAACTGACGACTTTTTTTTTCAACTACTGTTGAATTTATTAAACTAAATCATGCTATTTTTGACCAATTGTGGTTCATCTCTCAGGGATATCAGTCTCTTGGGCAGAGCAACCCCAGACTGAGAAGAGTGGATGCACAGCCATATTCCAGCAAACTTCATGGGTACAGAGAGTTGCTGTGTCTCCTGGCTCTGAACTCAAGGTATTTGGGTCAAGCTTGAGCTTCTTAAACTTTCAGAAAACTGGGAAAGTTAACGTAGCTCTCAGAGGAATGGGCCTTCCTGTGTTCTTCTGGGTGAATAAACACTACAATTGTTTGGAATGAGCTGTTTTGAGTCACTTGAATTAGCAGGAGCTCCCAGAGGAGATTTTCCTGCTCGTGGTGAATTCAGTTGGGATTGCTGTGTAAGCGCAGTTCTAAAAGAGGAGATTGTGACTACAGGATTTAGCCTGAGAATGATTAATCCCAGTGTTGTACACCTGTGACTAGGAAGGGAGGCAGCAAATGTTCCTACACTGAAGTGTTTGAAAAAAAACTGCAAAATGTTTCTCAAGTAATCATGTTTCTCATCCATGAAGAGCATTTGCTAAAGCTTTCCAATTCAAAATGGGGTTTTACTCTGTCCTAAGTGACTGCTTTGCCAGCCAGACCCCTCTAACCAGAACATTAATTCTGAAGAAAACTCACCTCCACTGGTCACATGTGAAGGCAACCAAATATCCAACTAAACCTGTGGGTGTTTGAATTCTTCCTCTTCTCTTTCAATAATAAAGAAGTATCTCCACGGATGAATACAAGGGCACTGCAAAATGCCCAGGGTGCCCAGAGGAGCTGTGGCTGCCCCTGGATCCCTGGCAGTGCCCAAGGCCAGGTTGGACATTGGAGCAGCCTGGGACAGTGGGAGGTGTCCCTGCCCAGGTGGCACTGGATGGGCTTTAAGGTCCCTTCCAACCCAAACCATTTTATGATTCTATGACGATCCTATGAAAATACTCTGCCCCCATAACTGAGCTCCATAATTGATTTCCTTTCAAGAGCTAACTGAAATATCATCATGGATTTTCTTCTTCAAAATCCATCAGCTACCACAGGATAGCATAGATGGGCAAAATTCACGCCTCAGCTGGATGAGTTCATGACAGTTCTGCAAGACTGACTTACAGGTTATCTTGATCACTGGAGAGTCAGTCAAATTCTTAAAGTTTCATATTTCAGTAAAGTTACTAAACCCTTTGGATTTCTAGTAAATACACAATTCCTATGTTTTGACCTTCTTTCTCTGAGATTTACAGCAAAAGCCACATTGCTCACCTTAAAAACTCCCCTTGCAAAGAGAAGCAAAAGCATGTGAAGTATCAGTTTGTGGGTTCAGCAGGAACACAAAGCCATTCCTCACACTTCAGTCAGCTCCATCTTCAGTTGGTTCCTTAGAATTCCACATTCCTTAATCCCACCATTGCTCACTTCCTGCAGATACCAGCACAGAACTTTATCTGAGCAAGGCGGGAAAAATAAAGGGAAAACTGATTTCAAAATCCTGAGCTGAAAGAGGTTGGTTTGATAAGGAACTTATTCAAGAATTCCACATATGCAACCTACTCCATGTCTAGCTGTACTTCATTTATCTAAATTACCTTTATTTAAGGATGAAAATGGGATTCTTCGGGAGCCTCAACACTACAAGACACAAATGACAGAACAACTCTGAGTGTTGATTCACATCCATTACAAATTCAGCTCCTTAAATCTGTATCTGTATATAGGAAATTCTTTTTATTTACATAATTATAAACAACATACAAGGAGAGAAACCTGGACTGCAGCCAAAAGGGGTTTTTCATGGGTTAAAGCACTGTCTGTTATATTTTTTTCCCTATAAATAAAATCAAGCCCAGAATTTGCCCAAACCCAATGACATATTTAATTGGATAGCCAAAATAGCCTCACAGGAAGCAGACACCATTGGGATACTCTGTGTGTCCCCTTTGACTATGCAGAAAATCCATATTTTTCCAGTTTTATAAAAGAAATGGACACTGCACATTCTACTAACAAGTTTTGGAATAAGGTTTTACAAAATCACAGATTAGTATTCATGTGACTAAAAAGTCACCAATCTGCCCTTGGATAAGAGATGTCTAGAATACGATCCTTTTTCTTTTTAATAAACAAAATCTTTTTATTCATGGAAAAAGATTAAAAGATGGAATGTTTCGCTTGCATTGTGAAATTTGAAGGAATGACAAGTCTCTTAATACCAGCCTATGAAATATCAGATTGCATCTAGAAAGGTTTAAAGAGTTTATTAATCTTCAACAAAGAATAGAGAAAAACTCAGAAGCACTCAGTGTATTTTGGAACAAAAAAAATATTACTTATGAAACTTATAGTCATTAAAAAAGGAAATGGGATTTTTCCCATGAACTTCTGTTGGCATTGGAGCAGTCCTCAGTTCCTTTGATCACAACAAATAAAAAGTTGAAGAACATTAAGAGAAGTGCTATCATAATATCTTATGCTAAATTCAACTTTTTTACTTGCTAAGCACTATTTTTTTATCTGGTTAATTTTGAGAAGTTTGGAACTAGAAATGCCTCTTCTCCTGGCCTTTCCCTTTCTGCAAATATGGTGAAAATTTTTGAAAAGAGTCCAGAGAGTTTTCATTAACAAAGGGATGTCAAAGGGCTGTCAGGAAAATCTCCAAGGAAAGTTTAGTAAATGTTTCTCCATTTTTAATAATAAATATTGATTATTTAACAGCAAGCCTTCCAGATGCTGAAATGGCAAGAACACTGTTGGCAGCAAATCAACACAGTTGGAACTGTCTACACTGAGTATAAGAAAATAAGGTTAAGTGCAGTAATATTGGGAATTATTTTACTTCTCTAAGTAAAATACTTCAGCCTACATTATTTTATTTTAAATTATTTCATGGTCACCAAATTCACTTTGTGCTGATGTTGTGCTTCGGCCAATGACTGTTTCCAAACAAACTTGAAGTTAAAAAAAATAATTAAAAAGTCATAGAGGATGCAACCAGGTAGAGTCTGGGCTCTTCCCAGGAAACAATGGACAGGACAAAAGGAAACGGCCTCAAGCTGTGCCAGGGGAGGGTCAGGAAGAATTTCTCCATGGAATGGGTTGTTATTGAAATGCTTCTCACCAGTATTTGTTCTAAAAAGAAAGGGGTAGAAGGAAAAATTGTGACTTCGGGTTGGCTCTTGGTTTGTATTTATTGATTTAAAAATCCATTTAACCTTAACTTGTTCAGTGCCTTATTATGCACAAGGAACGTGACCTAAGCAGTGCTGAGCAGCTTCTGAGAGGGAGCCTGATTAATTTCAAATCCCAGCCATTTAACTCCAAGCCAAAAAGAGCATTGGACTGCAAAGCAACGACCAGGCTTCAATCACAAGTGTGGATATGAGCCTGGCCACGTGGGGGAAAGCCACCCAAGGGCACAAGGAGAATAAAGAACAACAAAGTGAACAGAGATGTGAGCAGACAGGAGCTGTTCATTATGGTTATACAGTAATTGAAACAAAGGATGTTTCAACAAAAGTTAAAATGTCTTTAAAATAAACCAAGGCGTGGAAACTGAACTCAAAGACGTTATGTGCATCTTCACCTGTTTTGTGAGTTTTAGACACTCCACAAAGTGTTTGCAGTCTGCCCAAAGGCTGAGGAAGGTCTGGAATTTGACATTTTAAAAAGGCAATAATAGATTCTTCTGCAAAATAGATTGGAACAAGCCTCCCCATAAACAACCTGAATACCTTTCAAATGAAAGTCATACCTCTAATCTCTTCTCAGCATTCACAGGAGCTGCCTGCAACTCTGCAAATAACTTTAGCCAGTGGTCAGGCAAGTGGAAGCAATTATCCATTCACTCTTAGGTGCAGCACACATCCATGTATATTCATTTTCTGATGAGGTGAGAATGGACTTTCACCCAAAAAGAAGATCATTGAGAAAGACTGTAGGCTCAGTTTATTTAATCCTGAAGATTTAATGGGAAGGATATAATAGCAATGGGAAGAGTAATATAAGAAAAATTAGAAACTCACAATATTCAAAATAATTGCTGTAATATTCTTTTACCATTGGGGTAGCACAGACTGGGAGTGAGGAATACTTTAGCACATATAAACTTGGTGTAGCATCTCCACAGAGAGACAAGAACTAATAATTCACAAACAAATGCTAAAAGCTATTAAGCATCAGACTGAGGCAGACAGAAACACAGGGTGAGGAGTCCCTGCATGGATCATGGTAACAACAGGCTGGGGAAACTCAGAGTAGACACCTCTGGACATAACTTACATAAATTTTACACACAATGCCAATTAATGATGCTAATAATAATGCACTCAGCTGGCTAATAAGAGCTTCCTCTGTGACCTGCAAACCCAGCTTCTGAAAACAACCCTGCTAAAGTCCAGCTGAGTAGTTTCATACAATTTTTTTTTTCTAATCTTCTGTGGTGAGAACCTATGTCTTACCCAGTAAAACAGATTAATACAATGTTTTTTGATTTTGAGGAAGACTTTCATTACATCTGCTTCCTTTTGATCTTTTTTTAGAGCCTAACACTAATGATGAGAATTTGATTTCCTGTGTTTATAATAAAGTTGGCATTAGCTATATGTTCTTAATTAAAGCTTTAAGATGTATTAGACAAGGACATGAGCAGATTTAAAAGTACTAAAGTATTCTTCAAAGAAGTTTCACCATTTTGCACTTTGCTTCCAGTGTATGAACACAGAGATTTCACAGACAATGGAGCCAGAGCTGAAGACTTTACAAATAGGAGCAGCATTCCAAAAGCCCACAGAGGAACAGGAAGAATGGATCATTTCTCAATAACTGAGGTGCAGCAGAGAATGAAGTTCAGTTTCAAAATCTCCTGCTGCAGGAATCTTTTCAACCTCCCCCAGTCCGCCTGGGTTTTCACCCCTTCATCTGATCTCTGTTCAGCAGCAGGGGTGAGCACTGGGGTGGTGAGAATTCAATTTACTGAATTAAAAGTGCCATTATTTCACCTTTCCACCTCAAGTCAGCTGATTCATGAATAGCACAGAACAATCTGGCCTTAGCTGATACTGGACACTGAGGTAATTGTCCATTTGTCTGTTATGATTGACTAAAGCTGTGAAAACGTTGTGTAATACAGGATTTAAAATTAACAAATGAACCTGAATGTCCACTCCTTCACTTGTCTGAGTTTGTTTGCAGATGACACTGAGCTGAGGGGCAGTGGGACCTCGACAGGCTCCAGAAGTGGCCCCTGGGCATCTCCTGAGGTTTAACAAGGCCGAGTGCTGGGGCTGCCCCTGGGTCAGGGCAACCCCTGGGATCAGCCCAGGCTGGGGCAGAGCAGAGGGAGCAGCCCTGGGACAGGCCCTGGGGAGCTGTGGGGCAGAGCTGGGCCTGCCCCGGCCGTGAGCTGGGACCCCAAACCCTGCCCTGGGCTGAGCCCCAGCGTGGGCAGCAGGGGAGGGGGATTCTGCCCCTCTGCCCCTCTCTCAGCTGAGAGCCACCTGCAGAGCTGCCCCAGCCCTGGGCCCAGCACAGGAAGGAGCTGGAGCTGCTGCACAGAGCCCAGAGGAGGCTCCAGAGTTGATAAAGGAACTGGAGCACCTTCCCTACAGAGACATATTGAGAGCTGGGGCTGCTCAGCCTGGAGAGGAGAAGGGTGTGTGGAGACCTCACAGCTCCTTCCAGGGGCTGCAGGGAACCCAGAGAGGGACAATTCCTCAGGGACTGGAGGGACAGGAGCCAGGGAATGGCTTCCCAGTGCCAGAGGGCAGGGCTGGATGGGATCTTGGGAAGGAATTGTTCCCTGGGAGGGTGGGGAGGCCCTGGCACAGGGTGCCCAGAGAAGCTGTGGCTGCCCCTGGATCCCTGGCAGTGCCCAAGGCCAGGTTGGACATTGGGGCTTGGAGCAGCCTGGGACAGTGGAAGGTGTCCCTGCCCATGGCAGGGGTGGCACTGGATGAACTTTTAAGGTCCCTTCCAACACAAACCACTTTATGATTCTATGATTTCATTTTTGAAATTATTCTCATTTATCATGTACTTGCCTTGATCAGTGGCTAAGCTGTCGATAAAAATTGACATTGGGTGGAGAAAAGGAAAGAAATAAATACTCCTCTAGGTAAATTAACAAGTTGTTATATCACTTCTTGGAGCTTGAATTACTTTTTCATCCTCTCTTTAAAGCTGGCAGAAAATGCTTTAACAGCTCACTAGCTCAGTGTTCTGAGGACTAAACTGCCTTCCTGGCCCTTAAATTTGTCAGCACCTTCTGTGTCAGAAGACAATAAGAAAGAGGCCATAAATATATTGCATATATGAAAGTTTATATCTGAGAAGAGTAGCTATGATCATTAAACTTATAATTATCAAGAGGAATTCAGGAAATCCTTTCCCTTTGCCTGGCTGCATGCATTTCTATTTGTCTTTGGAATAACTTGAGTGACTTCCACGTTCATTATTTGCATTTGGTTACTGCAAACAGCATTAATGTGTCCTCCAAGGAAATGGGATAAATAACACTTACCTCTCTCAAATAAATGTTGGTGAACATCACATATTGTTTTAAGCTATTAGCAACCAAAATATAATTACTAAGCTTTTTGTAACCCCTAAGAAGAGCCCCCATGGTTGCTATTACACACAATTAGGTATTTATGGGTAATTTGGGATTTATGAGCTTTAGTGAATGGAATCTGCACCCTCCATATGCTTCTTCCATATCTCTAAACTACTGTAAGTTGCCATGGTATTTTTTTTTCCTTCACATCATCACATTTTTTGCACCAGATTCCAGATTTCTCCCAGTGAAGTAAGGCAGCTGGTTATCCCTCTCCAGTCCTGTTGGGCAAGGGAGATGGATTTGCTTCACTGACCAAGCTGTGCTCACTGACAAAGCACAGGGAGCCACTGAAGAGGTAAATGTGAAATATGACTTTTGAATATTGCTATGCCAGCTCCTTTTCTTCCACGTTTTCAATCAGGCCAATTGCTTTAAACACCTCTTTATGGACTAAATTAGGGAGAAATAATTTTGTAGAAGTAATGAGGTCACCAAAAGGGTTGAAAAAACTCTTTGGTGGAGTGAACTTTATGAGATGATACACAAAAAATATATTTTTAATACATATGCAAACAGCCCGTAAACATGACAGATAAAGAGGGTTTGGGTTTTCCAATTTCAGGCAAGAGCTTTCAAATTAATTTAATTTTATAAGAGGTGTCCAAAGAGGAGATTGTCATTTAGTTGAAATATGTGTTACAAACTGGAACCCACCTTGATTTCCAGACACGTGCAAATCCTTGTTCCTATCATTTTATTGATTTTTAAAGATAGTAAAACCTTGTTTGTTCTTGATAACTCCGTATCTGCACAGTTCCACTGCCTCTGACAGAGCCAGCCCAGCTTTCCACCAGCACAAATGAGAGGACAAGGCAGCTCAGGGACTTTTAACACATCTTTAGGGTCTGATACAGTCAGCTGCAAATTGGCTCCACCCAATAACCACCCAGTCAGCAGGGAAAATGGTCATTTGCAATTAATTTAGACATGAAAGCACTCGGTCAGACTTGCTGGCTTAGGCACAGCTCTGTTTTCAGGAGAATATCATATCTGTGCTCAGATAAGCTATTTCTCTTTCATGAGATAGATATCAAGAATAGTTCTTTTGTGAAGACCTAAAAGACGGGAATATACTAAAATAAGGCAATGCTTTCCAGGAAATTATTTATTGATACAAGTACAAAATTTATCTTCTCTTAAATCTGTGTCCAAACCTAAAAATAATCACAAAATTTGACTTGTAATAAGGAATAACCAAAGAAAGAGAAGTTCTGTCTTGGCCTGTCCCTGGAAATATTCACACACTTTTTTTNTTTTTAAACTTATTTAATCGCTTTATACAAGGACAATGAGAAACTAAGCCATCATGATATCTGATTTCCTATGTGTGGATTAACTTCGTGAATCTTTTTCATTTTCAAGCCCTTTGCATCTTGGTGTTTTCTTTATTTTTGGTCACTTAGATGCCATAAAATCAAAATTTCAGAGTAAATTATCTATTAGTCTTCTAAATACAACAGAGGTGATCTGAATAGCAAAAATTGTTAGGCAGAACTTATAAATAACACTAGACTACAGAGTTCAGAGTATAGTGCTTTTAAAATATACTTCTTTTGGGTTTGTGCCAATCTAGAATTGTCTTCTTAGTGATTAATTGAGGGTAAAATCAATTTGCATTAGAAACGCCTATTTGTAATTGAATATTGTCCATGCAGAAGCTCTGAATAAAAGCTACCAAAGTCCTGGTTTCATTTTTCTACGTGCTTGGTGACCTTCTCCGGGATTGAATGTGGACAACGTATCATGGCAGAAGGTGAACTCCTCTATCAAGGTGCTAAAATCCCACTTTTCCCCTTGGATTTCTGTCTGAGGGGATTGATGGACTGCAAAAGCCATGGGGCACAAAATTCATTCTACAACCACTTGAAACCTGCAAAATTTATACTCTGGATCTGGACAAGAATCGTCCAGATTGTCTTTTATTTTATTTTCAGTCAAGGAGCATTGGCAATGCAAGTTGCAGTGATGTATAAAGATCTGATCCACCTCAGCCCTAATTCTATACTTTGTTTAATTAAAAAGCACTAAGTTCATTTACACTGATGTGCTCCTGCTCAGTTTGACTGAGATGTACTGCACCAAAATCCCACATTTTGGTGTGAAGTTCCCATCTCAGGGCTCGCTTTCCCAGATAGAATCCATGCTTCCTGAAGTGCCAAGGAATTTTGAATAATGCAAAAACCTGAAGCATTTGGGAATAGCAGTGAAAGTTCAGCTTAGCTTGGGTTTGCAGGCTGCTGGATGTAATGAAAAGACTTGAGCAGTCCCACTTGGTAAACCCTGCACAGAACGGTTCTTTTTGTCACTGTGATTAATTAGGGACTTGGAGTTGTAAATAGGAGCTTGTTAATACCCAAAACACAGCATAACAACAAAAAAAATAAGGAAAGTAATGCAACATTGTTTCCTTGAAAGAACATATGTAAACATTGATTTAATAAGCCTTTTCATATTTTTATTTCTATTTTTTTGCAGTCATAACAATCAAAACACTGACTGCTACAGCAGTGAGGCACAGAGCTTTGGGGAGAAGGAATCTTTAAGTTCAGGATGCCCCCTCCCTATGAAACTTATCCATTTCACCTTCACTGTAACAGGAAAAAAAAGTGATTTCTAAATGCATCAATAATCTGAGTCCCATATTTTGGTCCTTTGTTGCCCCTGAGTCCCTTATCTTTATGGCAGGCTGTGATATTATCTGTCTCACTGCAGGACAGAAAATAAGAGGGCTGTCAGGATGACATGCATCTAAAAGCACGAGCTTACTTTAAATGAAAGACCTTCCAACAATTGAAAATATTCTCTCCTTTTGGTGTGTTGTTTGATATTGCTTGACTTGCCCATACATTCGGATGGAGGGCAAAAAGCAGGAAAAAAACCTTTCTAATGCCCATGCCCAGGCTGAGCAATTTGGAACAGAGCTGAGCCTTTTGTTTTTGGAATTCTGTCCCAGAAGGGAATACTGAGCATGGTCCAATCACCACCACATTCCAGTTAAAACCAAATTTATTTTGCATTATATATAAATCAGTATAATAGAATCAGGTTAAACAATAAACACAAACTGTACTTGCATGGTACAAAATATTTACAGTAATAAACTGACTACTGATACAGCCCCTCGTAATCCCTTAGGTTTCAGTACATGTTAAAGATTAAGCACAGAGCAACATATTTATCTCACAATGAAATATTTATCTTCTCCCCTCCTTTAAAGGATAAATAATCTATTTTCCCTGCAGCAAAAATATTTTGCTTTGAAAGTACTTAAGTACTTGTTTTCCTTAATGTGATTTTAATACGTAATTAAAAATTATGGGCTTCTTTGAATGGAATACATGTTAGAACTAAAATAAAGTAAGAATATAACTAAAAAAATAAAAATATAAATATAAATAAAAATTAGTCTCACCAAAAAAATGGAGTTTTAGTTGCAATATTAACTGGACCCAAATTACCTGGTACTTCAGGGACGCTACTGAGTTAACTCAGAAATAATCCAATGGCAGAATTTTGCTGTAGATGTCGTACAAAAGTAATTAGAGTTTGAGATTTCAGAAACCATTCAGTCTTGGTCTAGCTCTTGCTTAATCCTCAAGAATTCAATGATAAATCACTCGTAAGCTTTACTGGAATCAGAATTAAGTTTCCAAAACACTTACCAGGTATACAGCATGTTCTCCCTCCCCAAAATCCTCTCCTCCCCCAAATCTGTTCTCATCAGAGATAAATATTTTGGGCACTGTATTTGTAATGGTAGAACACTAAAATTCAGGTATTCGCAGCAATATGAACTCAAGGAAAGACTAAGATGTCAGGCAGGTTAATTTTTGCCCAGACTATTGCAGAAAATAATGCAGTACACGATGCTTTTTCAATAATTTGTCACACTGTAAATTGCGAAAAGTTCACATGAAATCCTCTTTACCTAAAATTTGGCCTTTCTCTTAAAATGCTTTCCATACACCGAGTTTCCAGCACTGTTGAATTCCTGCCACACACACAGAGTCCATTGACGGATTTTTGAATCACTCAAGGCAGGACACGTAAATTGCAGGTGGAATTTTAGCAACTCTAGGAAAATACGATGTATAATGATAGGAAAATAATAGGAGTTTATGTAATTGAGACCACAGCAGAGTGAGAAGCAGGTATCATTTTACTGGTTTTTTTTTTCTTTCATTTCAAGTATTTGGGGCTTTGGTTTTTTTAAATTTCTCTGACAGCAGGGCCGTAATTATTACAAACTTGCAGTAACTAATTATGTTTTCTGATACTGAGCAAATGACTTCTGGACAGCTGTAACACACAGGTCTGGTTTTCTGATAACAGAAATGGTCTGCAGGGTCCTTGTGTTAATCATCTCACTCATTTAAAAGTAAAAAGAAAGATATTTTCAAAATCTCATCTTTGCAAGATCAACTTGACATTCACCACGCTGTGTGTGCTAAACCTTTCCAAAGTGGTTTGATATCAAATTATGGAGAAAGCTATATTTTTAATTCTCTTTAGAAAGTAAATTTACATTTGCTATAAGTGTAAATCATTCTCATATTTGACCAGTTTTCCTCCACTGGGTACTTAATTCTCCTGTAAAGCTTTACTTGACTTTTGTCACTCAGAAGTGACAGCAAAGACACTTATTTTCATCTCTCTTAATGCTGAGCTCAACAATCTAAACTTTGTTTACAGTTATGTTTTGTTTTCACTTTACAGCATGATCATCTCAAAGACCAGAAGAACTGATATCCCAGAGATGTGTGATGCTGCTCGGTGTGCTTCATTCTACACACTCAGATGAAAAAAAACACTACATGGGTTAATGGTATTAATTCGGTTTATGGCTTCCAGAATGCTGCTGCTTTATTGTCTGTTTATGTCTTCTGAGAAAATACATAAGTAGTACAGTTAAAAAAAGTTAATCTCAATACAGTCTTCTCCAAATGCATTCCTTTGGTGCCTGTGATTTACTCTGCAATCTGCTTCTCCTTGAGGGCACTGCTGCTTCTTTTGTTTAGTTTTGCTGTGTACTACACCATTACTTTACAGAACATAAAATATCACCACGAAAAAATTAGGCCAGTGTAAATATAATCTTTGAAACGTGTCTTGTTATTCATAATAGGGTACCTTGTGAATTTTCACCTGGGCTGCACATCTATTTCACTTCAGCAGATGTTGCTGATACTCCTAGGGGTATTTTAACTTTCATTGCTTTATTTTCTCACTGAGTAACCAGATGCCAGACCACAGAAACCCCAAACCCTGGTGAAATGTATGTGTACTCCAGTGATCAGAATACAAATTAGGTATCTAATCTACCCCAGCAGGACATAATTACAGACAGAAGACTGCAGGCAAAGCCCTAACTGGCGCTTACTTTGCATTTCTTCCAAATATATAACACATTTAGAAAGAATGATTCTGAAGTCTACACTCTGCTTGGCTCTGTCACTGAATTGCTGAGTGACCTTCTCTTTATTTTCACTGCTGGTCAGTGGGTTTGATGGGGAGAGAGAACAAGTCCACAGCTGGTGGGATCAGAGGCAGGCAAAAGGTTCACTGTGAGGGGAAATTAAATAGGTTACACTACTTCCCCTTCCTAAAGAAAAGACTGGGAAAGGAATATAATAGAGATCTGAAAGTTGCTAGGGGTGCAAAGAGCAAATGGATTTGTGTTCCTCCACAAAACACGGGAGCCTGGGTTTGTTCAGGGGAACCATCAGGCTTAAACCATCAGGGTTAAACCAAAGACCTCATGCAACCAACGTGCTTGCTACAGGAAGGTGTGAAGATAAAAGGTTGTACAGCTTCAAAGAGGGATGACAGAAGTTCAGGGGACAGAGATTCAGTATGAACTATCAGACACTGGTATCTGTGCACAAGACACCTACATTTCCTGGAAGCTGGGGAAACATGACCCGAGGCATGATGTGTTCTCTCCCTAAAATTCCAGTAGTCCCTTCTCTTGGAAGGAGATCTCAGAATAAGCTAAGTTTATACTTGTGTGGCCATTACATAATCAGCAAAACATTTATCACAGAACCACAGGATGGTTTGGGAGGGACCTTAAAGCCCACCCAGTGCCACCCCTGCCATGGGCAGGGACACCTTCCACTGTCCCAGGCTGCTCCAACCTGGCCTTGGACACTGCCAGGAATCCAGGGGCATTCAAAACTTCTGTGGACAACCTGATCACATCAGCTCATGAAATTTCACATTTTTGTGAAGCAGGGGAACTTCTGGTCGTAGTTTAAAATAACCTATAGAAATGCAAGGGATGGAAAGACTGGGATTAAAAAAAAAAAAAAAAATTAACCTCCAGGCTGTTTTATTTCTTTTTGTTTATGCAAAATTAGCAAATGTAATGCTTGACCAAGTTCACTTCTGAACCAGATATGCACTGATGATCTTAATTTTTTTTAAAGGAAAAGGTACTTTTTACTTAGGGATGTCAACAGAAGGCAGAAGATATGCTTAAATAATGCAGGGATTTTGCCACAAAGTCTGCAGCCACAGATTTCCACCCTGGGAATGCCCCAACACTGTGTGAAATCACTACAGCACAACCAATTCCTGCAGTCAAAAGAGTAACAATGTGCTTCACTGTTTAAGTTTCAAACTTAAGTCACACAAGATTGGAAATAAAAAGGTAAAATTACATAAAACAGAGCAATTACGTGTGTCAAAATTGGGCAAGGATAATATTCTATGCAATATCAATGAATTAAAATGATTTTTTTTTTCCAGTTGTTTCAGCATTAGCTGATTTGTTTGAGATTTTCCACGTGTGTTTTAACATGCAACTTTACTTTAAAAAAATAAAATAGTGCCTGGAAAAATCTCATCCATTGCAATCAACGGCAACGATAAACTAAGTTTTCTACCTTTTTTTGTAACCTGATTTTTAAAATATGTCTTCTTCATATTTAATTAAATGAACTGCTCAAACTTCTGTATTGCAGTGTCAGACTTATTTCAACTACTCCTGAAGAGTTGAAGATTTATAATAATTTTCAATGAGTTCAGGAAAGAAAGATACCTTTCAGCTGGTGGTGACATTGAACTGGAATTTGAGCATTTTGTTTATATGTAAAATTATCCAATCTAAAAGAAAATATAAAGGATAGATAATGTATTCTATCAAGCTGTGTGTTGGGGAATAATAGTTAAAAACCAAAATCCCATCCAAGACAAAGACCATAGAGAGCTCCTGATCTATAAATAGCACTCTTAAATTATAAAATACTACAAATGGTTTATCCAGGCTAATATTTCATTAAATAGAAACAGTAATTCCCATGGTGTTAGCAACTTAAAAGCAGAATCACAGGGAGTAAAGGAACACACGAGGGGATAGGAAAATCCAACCAAACTTTAACTTAACTTGCCCAGAAATTTAGTACTATTTGAATGATAGTACTCTCAGTAATATCCTGAATATATTTATGTCTTTAGCATGTCAAAATGGCCAAAATCAGTGTTATTACAGTAAAGAGGCTGGCAGTTATAGGGATTTTAACAGTATTATAGAGAAAATTCTAGCATGGAAAATAGAGTATCACCAAAACTTTCACCAAAACAATTAAGCAGATCTTTGGGAGATCTTTTGCCTTTCGACTAAATCATCTTTCATTCATTTTACGAATAAAAGCAAGAAAACATCTTCAAACCCATTGAAATATGTTCATTAGCAAGATACTACTAAGGCCATGGTATCAGTAGGAAGTCTGGGTTGCTTCTAATATCTAAAATAATTTTATTTTTAATTCCAGAACTCCAGAAAAGTTTGAACTGATGTGTTGTTCATACCCAGCTCAGGTTTTAGTTACTACATTTAACCCCAAAACACCTGAAAAAGTTTCTTATTTGACTTTTAGTGCTAAAAGCAAAGCACACAAAAGTGCTCCTATGCACCCAACATGACGATGGGGGTAAAGAAGAACTTTTCAGCTTTAAAGAAGAGCTTCAAGCATTCTCTTTGGCAGTCTGAAGGGAAAGCTGGAGCTTTCCATAAAAAAGATTAAAGAGCAGGAAAGGCATTGGAGGGAGATATTCCCTCCACTTGGACATGACAGATGATATACCGTGTGCCAGTAAAATAAATAATTTCTAGCGGGGGGAATACACTTAACAGCTGAGCAACAGAGATGTAACTTATCCTGTCAGATCATGGGAGTGAGACAAGGAATTAAGAGTCCTGAAATAGTAACAGGGAACAGACAGAAGTAGTTAAGGATTCCACCATGTGACGCCAGTGTCAGACCCTTTGAAGACAAATGTGGCATCTCAGATGAAAGTATTATTGTTATGAATTTAATTGCCTAATAAAGGCTACAGAGATGGCAATTTATACATTATTTAGCTGTTCTGCATTTTAACAGCTTCGGTTTTCTTATGATATCTTCATCTTCTTAATCAATGCTGAAGCCATGAGTTACAGCTCCTCACCCAAAGCCAAAGGCAGCTCCATAGGAGCAGCTCTGTTACACTGGGAAGGGTTCTCTGTTACATTGAGTTCAGGAGGACAAAGGTGTGCCTCACGTGGGGTTAGACCTGCATTTATTGGAACTCAGCACCTGACTGGCCTCAACAAGGCTGAACAAGTGCCTTGGACACCTTTTGAGGCAGGTCTCTTGGTATTTTGTTGGCACACATCAGCCTCGGACACTCTGCAATGACCTTCAATGTGTAATGTTAGTTGGGATGTGCTGGTCCTTAGCACAAACATTCTCATTATTAAATATTTCAGATGAGACTTGGATTTTTCTGTATTTGTTCTAATTCTTTTTAATCAGAAAAAAACGCAGGGAAACTTTTATTCATTTTAGTTTAGTATGTCAGCAGATTTTTTTAAATTTCTTTTAAACTTTCCTTCAACTTCCCTTTTACCCTCAAGGCTACTTATTTCTGAGTATGAGCACGTCACATTTCTCTTCTGAACAAAAATTACAATTCCTACTTTTCCTGTTTTTACCATCACAAATACAATTACTTTTAATAAAATATCTTCTTACCCTTGATTTTTTATATATCCTCAAAACAATTATAATATTAGAGTACTTATGGCCATTAGAATTAGATAAATAAAATAAATTTTATTTATTGGCTTTCTTATTAACATGATCTCTTTCTTTAGCTGTAGATACAATATATGCACTATTTTCTCAGTGCAAAACATTTTAAAAATACACAAAACCCCTTTTATCTGTACTTTGTAAAGTCACACCCAGGAATACAAATGGGTCTGAGCATAGAACAGCAGTTTGGGCTGTAGATTTTGACACCAGTGAATACAAGTTTCAGAGCATGCAGGAACGAGTCCCAGACACTTGTCCCAAAGACAGATGGGAAATTAATCACCAGCAATTAAATCTAGAAATGATAGTTTAGTGAAGAGAACAATTAATAACCCACATCCTTTTGTGGTTATTCAGGTCCTGACCCGGTCAGTTTTGCTGTAGCATCAGGAAAAGTTGCTTGCTCTGTGCTGACTGTTGCTGACACCAATTTTCCCAGTTTTGATTGTTGGATTATTCCTCCTTCTTGCACCAAATGCTTTCAGCTCCCAGAGCTGAGGGGAGGCAGCTTTGGCCCAGGCAGCACGGGACCGTGGCCAAATCCGGCAGCACAGGCAGACCTGCTCCATGCTCTCATTGCTCTCTGTTCCATTTGCAGCTAAAACACTCCCCAAATGTTTCTTTTTGTGCAGCCTGGCAGCACCATATGTGTTTTAGGACAACAATAATGACAAACAACTGCAAAAATCCCCCAAAGTTACAATTAACACAAACAGTGATGTTTGATTTTGTTATAGCTGTGGAACCAAAATGAGGTGTCTGTGCTTCGTTATCACCCGAGTGAGGGGCGAGGGAAAGTGATTGGGCAACACCTCAGGCTTGACATGATTCTAACTCCTAATTAAGCAAACCAATTGCAGTTTGAAATGTAAGCAGACTGCTCTCAGAAATGTTCCATTCCTCCACAATGAGCACTCACACACTTGGATGCTTTTCCCAATGAAACGAAAAAGGAACACGTTTGAAGCAAAGAACCCACCCACATGAAATGGCTTTGACCCTACCAGCAATAGCAAATGGATTTACTTTCCCAAATAGTCACCTCTTGAGGATTTAGTTTTCTTTCAGGCATCTTCACTTACAGATCCCACAGAAGTGAAAAAGTCCCACTGTATTCTTGGCCAGAAAATGATCTGTTAGATGGCTTGACAGTGCTATAAGGTGTATTTGAAAACCTTCTGGCATCAGCAATTCCCTGTTGGAATTGGAGGTGAAATACTTAGTGTCACTTAGCAATTGTTCACATGAGAGTTGTATTATAACCTCTTTATGTTGCAAGGAAAACCTGGATATTCTATTAACAGCCAGGAGAGGAGCTGATGAAAAGCCTTCTTCGTTACCAGAATCACCTGTATCTGATTTATTCTGCTGCTTCAAGGATGTATCCACACAGAAGATGGAAAATTTGCCATCGTTTCCCCCTCCTGTGCAGTCTAATGCAGCCAGCTAGGCAGCAAACTTGAACCTCGGGCTGCTGTGGTACAAGGAGTCCCTCTAAATGCACTACTTAGGTATTTCTCGAATTTACTTCTGAATTTTCATAATAAATTTGCATCTCAGCCCTTCAGTTGAGGCCAGGGGTGAATAATTTTACAGTGCCTGCTGACTAAGAGCTGGTTTCAATCCCTGTTCATCCTGCATGAAATGCACTGGTTTGTGACAGAACTGCTTTTTGTGAATGGCAACCATGACCTCAATGGAAATTTTGGTTAAATCTCTGATTCTGCGCATTTAAGGTGAACATGAAGATGGCAAAATAAAGATAGACTTATAAAATGAAATTAATAGAATCACAGAATATCCTGAGTTTGAAGGGACCCTCGGGGACCATTGAAATCCAACTCCTGGCCCTGCACAGGGCTGCCCCAAGAATCACATTTACACTACCAGAAAATGACAGAATGGTGCAATATTGAAAATAAAACTAACTTGTGCCATGGCAATACCTATTAATATTTCCTTTAGAGATTCTATAGGTAGAAGTGCATGTTTGAGATTCACACCTGTATTTTAAATACCTCTGTCATCATGGAATTGTAATTATGCACAAAAAGTGGGATTTGGGTTACTCTGTAAAATACTTTTTTAAACTGAGTTAAAACACATGGAGATAGAGGAGTTTATATGAGGGAGAAAACACCTTGTTTCCAAAATCATCTAGGGAATTTAGCAGATGAAGGTACAAAAAGAACAGCACTGTTACAGAGGGTAGACACAAGTGTCATTATTGTATTGGTTCAACTCTAGATAACACAATTATTTTATTCTTTTCGTTTGGGAAACTGTTCTGCAAAAATCAGTTTTCCTAAGCTGGTCTGATGCATACAGCAATTCCTTCATAATGGAATTTTTTATATCCAGTAGAGGCATTTATGGCAGATGTTTAATGCAAAATTACTGCAAAATTACCACAAGTCTTCGTTACCAACTGTTAGGAAGCAGATAAGGAATTTGGCATGCCCTTTAAAAATAAGACACTTCAGGAAATCAGGAGCATCTCTTTCTTCTTTTCAGGAGAATTTATTATATTGCCTTATAGACTCCTTCCTTCAAACTATTTTTTCCTTTACTGCTTCCTTCTCATGGCTCCCTAAGCAAATTATTATGGCTTTTTCAAAGCAATTTATTTCTTTTGTTTTCTAAAGCCTCTGCAATTTGAAAATGCATGAGAAAAGTGCTGAGAGCAGCCAGGCCACCATAAATTCCCCACTGTTGCTTTTTGTGAGCCCATCACCGGCACGGATCCTGTCATTGATCTGCATGTGCTGGAGCTCCACGGAAATCAATGGAGACTGCTACAGGAAAAAAGGAATCAAAGGCAGGAAACTGTCTCCTAATGAACAGCCCTGAAGTCTGTCACAGCTCCCATTAGCAAAACCGACTCTGCAGAGAGTTCCCCACACACAGCCCAGCGCCAGCCAGGATTAATTTGGGAATATGGGCATTTCAACACTCGTCACTAACAAAAATCCTGCTTTTTTTCCACAGTTCTCTTCTCAAAAGATGAAACACAGGTTTGTTCTTTTGCCGTCCTTTCCCAAACGTACTCAAGATTCCCTAGGCATGGGATGACTTTGTCGGTGTTGGTCATCCTTGGCATTCCTGGTTGAGCTGAGGGAGTCACATTCTCGGAATATCCATCACGTGGAAGAGTGTTATCAGTAACAAGAAGGATAATATAGGAAACCTGTTCCTGAACAGAAAACAATGGAAAAGCAACTCTAAACTGCACTTTCACATTTACCTGGGACAGTGGAAGGTGTCCCTGCCCATGGCAGCGGCTGTGACGAGATGAGGTCCTTTCAATCCAAACCCTTCCATGACTCTACAATTTACATTATCATTGACATTATCATTGACATTATGATCTACATCCCACTAGTTCTGACCTGTCACAATTAGGGGAAGCCTCAACTTTAACAGAAAGTTAATTCAACATTTTAGAAACCCCTGCTTGATTTTTGCAATTCCATTACATGAACCAAAGGCACAGGTAGCCAAAAGGAAATTTTCCAAATTCCCAGGGAGGGAGAATAAGCCCATTCATTTTGTTACCACTTCATCTTACTCCATACACTGCCTTGCTCACAATTAATTTTAAAATAATTTAAACAATATATAATGATCTAAGTTAGATCTAGTGATCTAAAGGATCATGAAACAGAGTTTTATTGGTTGCCTAACGCTGTGTTTCTGACATGAAAGCTGTCAGTGCCATAAGAGCAAACCAGACACAGAAAATAAGTCTAAACAGTTCTAAAGCTACCATTTGTTCCTCTTAATATATTAAAGAATGCTTCAAAAATGAGAATTCTACATAGAATCTACAGTAAGCAACTTTTAAATTTTTAACAGAGTCTTTATTTTAAATTCTTCAAATAAAAAAAAAAATTTAAAAAAAAGAAAGATATTTTCTAAGCATAAAACCACACTCTAGACTATGTCATATTAGGCCAACTACACTGTGAAATATGAGAAGGTATCATGAAATTTGATGGTAGCAGTGATTCCTGGTGGAGAACAGTAAATTCTCCTTGAACAAAGATAACCTGGATTTACACCAGAACAACAAAAACTGATCAGATATTTGTAGAGAAGTCCGGGAGGAACACTTATAATGCAATGATGCAGGAAAAGCACGGTCACTTGCTAATCCCACAAGATGTGTTCAGAGAATGCGAAATATTATTCATGCATTTTCACAATGTTTGAATTTGTACAGAGCCCTTGAATGAAATCTTGGCAAAACTGAAGGCAACTGGAATTTACTACTGACTTGGAAAAAAAGAAGGGGAATCTATTCTATGTCTAAAACCAACAACATAAAAATATTTCTGTTTCTAATTGTATGTTTACTTTGTATTACCCTTACTGAACTTTTCTGCCAAAGAAATGCTGCAATAATCTCTTCAATAATGATGAACTTTGTCAATTCATTAGAGAATTCAGAGTGTCTGAGGAGGCACTGACCTCCCATCTGCTTCCAAAAGGGCACGTCCACTCTGGAGCTGCCACCCCATTCACCACGCCAGAGGTTGCATGGCAGGAATAGCCACTTGTGCAAATAATAGATAATGTTGGGGATTTCAGGGTGATAATGACTCTTCTGAAGCATATTGTTCAAACGAATTAAATATTCAGAGCAATCAGACACTCTAAAATGGAACTCTGATTCTTAGCAGTTTCCTACACTAACTTTGTAATTCTTTGGGTTTGACATGTGCAAGGTTAAATTTAAAAAAAAAAAAAAAGAAAAAAATTCAATGCATATCTAAAATACAAAGATTTCCTAGAAATAAGGCATTATGCAGATGAGAGTTTCAGCTTTGCTCTATATTTTCACATTCTGTGTAACTTGGAGAAATGGATAGTTGGCATCAAGTGACAGAGAAAGTCTTAAGGAAATCTGTATATCCTTTATGCAATGAAGCATGAAGTAATTGCATTGAAAATATACTCTCTGATCCTGCAGACCTTCCATTTCCCCAGCACAACTTCCAAATGATTTGCTTGCACGTGAGTGAAAACCAGAGGAGCTTGGAAATGAAGGTTCACCTTCAGTTAAGAACTGGATTTCATGAGAACTGCTCCAGGAATTTCCAATGGGCATTGCCATGTAATCCTGCATCCCCTAAACTACAGCTGGTTGTTAAAGATAATTATCCCATTTTACCACTCCTATATTATTAATTCCATACAGAATAATATGTATTATACTATATAATACATATTATACAAAGGCAAAACCATCTGAAGGAGGGGGTGAGAGAGTGTCAGAGGAAAAGAAAAAAACGAACAAGTTTTTTGCTGCTCCTCAGTGGTGCAGGCAGATGAATGCCACATTGCCTTCAGAATTCCAAAGAATCTCAGCTATTAGCAGGAATATGGGATTTTTTTTTAAGTCTTGTCTTTCTCCTCACACAGCATGTTTAATTTAAAGCTAATTTAAATTATAGCCACTGTCGTAATGGAAGAGCAAGAAGGAAAATCCCAGATACAGACCAGTAATGGGCTGTGGATTCACTCACACAGGAGAGAAGTCAAACCCTGCTTGTTTCTCTCGTGGTGCTGCCACTGTCTGGAAGAGCAGGCACAGGGATTCTACTTCATGGAATACCAGTTAAACACACCTCTGCTGATCCTGCCAAAGAGCAAGTGCACTCAGCAAGGGCTGAGTTAGAAGTTCTAAATGGCAATAATATTGTTCCCAGGGAGCAAACACATCATCATCCTCTGCCTGTGCTGTCTCTGGCTTTCTTTCCAAGCTTTGCTTTCTGCCAGGCTGATGTGAGTACAGCTACACAGCAGCGAGAGCAGTCACTTAGCAACTTCACTGTACCCACTTGGGAGAGGAGTGTTTCCAGGGAAAAGTTGCTTATTGATCCAAAAGAACTCGCTGTGACTCTGCTGTGCACGCAGATAAGGGCGAGTTTGGCAGCGTGATTTATACAGATGATTGATAGATATGCCTGGAATGGATGTGAACGTGTCACTTAAACCCTCCAAAAATAGAGTCATTAAAAATGAAAACCAAACATTTTTGACACTTCTTCAGCATTTAAATAAGTTTATGAGAGATGAAGTACTCAAGGGACAGGAAATTTTGAGGAATGGCACATTTCTCATTGTAGACTCACAGAACGGTGTGGGTTGGAAGGGACCTTAAAGATCACCCAGTGCCACCCCTGCCATGGCAGGGACACCTTCCACTGTCCCAGGCTGCTCCAAGCCCCAGTGTCCAACCTGGCCTTGGGCACTGCCAGGGATCCAGGGGCAGCCACAGCTTCTCTGGGCACCCTGTGCCAGGGCCTCCCCACCCTCCCAGGGAACAATTCCTTCTGTATCTGTAACCTAAATTTCCCTCTTTCTGCCTGAAGCCATTCTCCTTTCTCCCATCACTCCAGTGCCTGATGAAAAATCCCTCTCTGGGTTCCCTGCAGCCCCTGGAAGGAGCTGTGAGGTCTCCACACACCCTTCTCCTCTCCAGGCTGAGCAGCCCCAGCTCTCCCAGCCTGGCTCCAGGGGAGGGGCTCCAGTCCCCTCAGCACCTCCGTGGCCTCCTCTGGCTCTCTCCAACAGTTCCAGGTCCTTCCTGTGCTGGGCCCAGGGCTGGGGCAGCTCTGCAGGAGGCTCTCAGCTGAGATAGGGGCAGAGGGGCAGAATCCCCTCTCTCGATGTGCTGCTCACACTGCCTTTAACGCCCTACCCAAGGGGCTGTCTGAAAAGTAAGTGAATAGATTAAACAATTAAGAAACTTGCTTTGAAAAAAATTAAAATACTTATCCCATAACCTTAGCTGCTTCATTTAACTTCTTCCTGAGCATCAAGATCAGGCAACAGGACAAGAGGAATGGGCAGGGCCTGAGCCCAGCGAGTTCCCCTGCACAGGAGGCACAACTCGTGCCCTGGGCAGTGCCCAGCCCTGAGCAGATTGTGCAGAGAGGCTGTGCAGTCTCCTCCCTGGGGATATTGCAGAGCCCCCTGCACACACTGCTGTGCCCTGTGCTCTGGGATGGCGCTGCTGGAGCAGGGAGGTGCCACCAGAGGAGCCCCTCCAGCCTCACTCAGCCTGGGGCTCTGTGACATGTGTCTGATCTACCTACAGGGCATAACCACATGCAGAGGAGAAAGCCCCAAAATAAAGCTTAGAAAAAATATTTTTCAATCCTCTGTGAGCAGCTGCTGCTGGGGAAGCTGAACAAACCAGTGTGATCCACTCCCAACCTTGCTTGTGTAAAGCTGTGGTAGAATTGCAGCCATAGGAGGGCTTTGGATGAATCAGGATCTCAGGGAAAGAAGATTCATGTGAGAAACCCCAAAAAGAGCTCTGTCCATGCTGTGCTTACTGAGCTTTCCCCATTATCCCTATGGAATACAAGCACCCTCTTTGCCTCTGCACATGTACAATTTTATGTATTCACCTGTACATAGGTATTTTATTACATAAAACCACATAACATTATGTATCACATACAATAAATAAAAAGCCAACCACCATGGCTGAGAGCTGACAAACAGAAGTGGATGCTTTAACAGCACCGTGCTTTTGCACCCTGTGGTATTTCTATTTGCATATTAATGAAGTTGAAGGTCAGATGCCACTAATTACAACCTATTCACTCTGTCCAACATCCCACCAACGAATACTCAGGAGTGGACCTCTTAATGCCATTATGCAAATGATACTTAAGTACAGAAATAAATTCAAAATAGTGGCATCTAAAGCAGCATATTAGCAGGAGGTAAATTAATAAATATATTCAAGAAATTGAAATTAAAAATTATCATTCTACATGAGATTAATCATTACTGAATGATATGTGAAAAAAATTATTATTTCTTTCTCCCTGATGTAACAGAATAAAACATCCAATATCTTGGCAGGATGCAACATTCCAGCATGGGTCTGATAGAGAATATGTTGAAGTAAATATTAAAGAACTATCTTGATCAGTAGAAAAGTGAAAAACTGATTTCAAGTTGTTTGAAAATATATTAATGTAAAAAAATCTCCTTGAAACCACCCAAAAGAAATTCCCCCCAAAAAACCAAAACCCCACAACATCTCACAGTACAGCAGCTTGGTACTGGAGACAATGTATAATACTCTTTCTATAAATATTTGCTAATGTAAATAATAAATAAATAGTTGTTTACCACTAAAAATTAGGTAACTCTCACACGTAACTTCGTGGCATTAAAAAAGTGATTATTATTTCTTTGGTGTAGGGTGTGAAAATAAATCAACCATTTTTTCTAACATCCCTTTTTCTATAAAAAGTGAGTGTAAACAACTGCACAACTTGAAAGAGAAGATCCCATATGAAAAACATCCCTGGACCCAAGTACTGAATTCAGCTAATCCAGCATTTCCAGCACTTGCTGGAAAGGAGAAAGGAGGGAATACAACTTTTTTGTCTCCTGTGTGGCAAACACAAGACTTGCAAAGACAAAGCTGTGTGTGAAGGAACCCCTGAAGTCATGGGTGAGGTTTTTACTGTGGAGAATGTGATGGAGGTGCAAGGAAAGCCACAGGTCAGCGTTTGTAAGGCAACAAAACAGATTTAACCTGTGGCAAAACCCCAGAAGGAATTTAGTGATGAGCAGGACAGAGGGATAGGGAAGGGTGGAGGGTGCCTGTGCTGCTGGTTTCAATCTCTCAGGAAAGGAAAAATTAGTTACCACAGAGCCTGAGAGCTCATGGAGGAGAAGGCAGTGGTGCTGCAGAGTGGTGACTGGGCAAAACACTCAGGGAAGAGCTTGAAGGCAATTGAGGATAAAAAAATAGATTGCCAGGAGAAAAACAAGTGTGATGTTATAGAGCAATGCAAGGAGCCAGGCCACAAAATAAAAGGATGGGCACTTGTTCTGCAACAGATCAGTCTGACCTTAGTCCTTCACCTCAATGTAAAATATAAAGGAGAGTAAAGAAAAAAAATTAGATAAAGGATAACTGCCCCCTAAAAACAGCTGTCAGTCAAACCAGCAGAAGCATCCCTTCTGTTTACATAAATTAAAGCTCCGTTGTGCAAGAAGTTTACCTGCTATGAAAACTTAAGCCTTTAAAAATTTTGTCTTCTCTTCCAATGTCTTTCATATGAAATTTTTATTAATTCTCTTGCGCCAAGACTTTCTTCTTTGGTTGCTTGTAAATAAATGTTCGGCTTTAAAATGATAACATTTCCCTGCAGATCAGAAGCCAAGTGCCATGACAAGAGACCTATGGACTGAAGGGTAGGAGGGGAAATATCACCACAGCTGGAATTCACAAAATATCAAACTGGTTTTAACATTAGTGTTAGAAAAAGGGGAAAGAGCTTCAGGAAAAGCCTGGGACAATACAAGAATAGCTCATGTATCAGCACCTTGATACGTGTTAAGAAAGATCATCAGCATTTCTTGGGGATAAGTTTCTCAGAGTAGAAATCTGTCAGAGCAGTATTCAAAATGGGGAAGGGCACGCAGTGCTGTGTAAATCTCTTTTTTATAAAGGTAGGAAACAAGGAAATTCTTTTAGAGTATCCTGCAGAGGATGGTGGAATAATAAATCACCATCTCTGGATCCTGAATTCTGTAATATGTACCCAAAAGTCTTACCTCTATTTCTCAAAAATACTTTATCAATAAGGAGAAAAAACAAAACAAAACAAAACAAACAAACAAACAAAAAAACCCCACAAAAAACAAACCACAAAAAAAACCCCACAAAAAACCCCCAAAAAACCAACACTCTAAGCTTTCACCTTAGTCTATGAACTCAACAATTTACCCAATAATGTCTTTGTCCATTTCCAACTTGATACTTCAGTCTTACATCTATTTTACATTTTAATCAGTTCATTTGGATGAAGGACTCAGCAAAAGTCCTTAGGAACTAACTATAATTTGTATTTTATTTCCATACTATTTTTGCCTTTCTCTAGTATGCAAGCCCTTTTTAAGTTAATGAAATTATTCTTGCTTTGGTTTTGTCTTTCATTTTATTCAGTGCAAGAAAACTGGACAGACACACTTAATGTAATTCCTTTTATAATAATCAAGGGAAAAAAGTGAAAAATTTATTTCCACAGGTTTTGTTTTCATAAGGTTGTTGTATTAAACCCACTTCAATAGCTGTTATTTCATTATCAAACTAGCAGAATAAAGTAGAAAAAGTGTTTAATTAACAAATATGAATCAACATTTTAGGACTGATAATTTAGAGGCTTTGAAATAATGAGCAAAAATAAAAGCACGAAGTCATAAAAGATAAGACTTAGCAGTATGTTTTAAATAAAAGAGATTTTTCTGGTTTTCATCTAATTCCATCTGGTTTCAATTTTAGAGCTTTCCACTGTAGCAATAGATTAGATTCCATATCATGGCTATAAAAATCTGTCAGAGGAAGGAGTTCTCCTCATGGTGTAAGGGAGCTGAATAATCAAACACTCCTCCCATTATATCTGCAAAAATAATTTCCACATTTGTTCTCCTATTGCAAATTCCTGTCTGCCCTTTAATAGGCATAAGACACAAATCTGGTGAGTGTTGGAACCCAAAGTGCAGAGAAGATTTCTCTGCCTGTTTTGAAGGGTTCAACCCCCCTAGACAATGCTGTCTTTGACCTTCGGCCATGGAGAAAATTGCCTACCCTTTGGGAAGTGGTAGAGTCAAAATTAGTATGAATTAGGTGACGGGATATTATGTAGAATTATCGTAAATGAGTAATTTAAAAGTTTTAAGTTTGTTAACATAGTAGATAGATAAAGTTAGAAAACTCCAAAATGGAAGATGGTTGTTGTTTTTCAAGCTTTCTTCTTCTTCTTCTTCTTCTTCGTCTCCATATTCTGCAGCAAAAGTAGTTTAAGGTAATTAGATAAAAAATGCCACAGTACCTGTCTAGGCGACAGGGTGATTTATTGAACATTAGTAAAAAAGTAAAAATATCTTTCGTGCTAAGTTTTCATTAGGTAATTTACCTTTAAAAGAACTGTGTAATCTTAATAATTTGGCTTTCTTCTGCATTCTCTGCTCAGTGCTGTGTCTGGGTCATGCTAGTGACTCTTTTTCTCAAGATAAACTTTAATAAATACTACTTAGAACAGCAGAGCCTGAAGAAGTCCTGTCTGTTTTCTGAAATTCTGACGAAGACTCAGAATTTCTCCCCCATCCAGGGAGAAGAAGCTCAATAGTAAGGAACTGAGCAAGAACTCATTTCCAAAATCCTTTAGCAGCGAGTTTTGCCCGCTCACAGCCCTTTGCAGCTCTTTGGTTTGGCCAAAGCAGTGATGCCTGAGCTGCTCTGAGAGCTCCCCTGCAGCACACACACATTTACTGGTGCTGAGATGAACAGCAATCAAACGTTAACAGGGTTTGTCTTGGCTGGCAGAACAAATTAATATTAGCAAAATCACCTTTGTTACAGAAGGTTTAAGACTCTCTCAAACCTTTCATATGGACTTCAGAATGAAGTGCTGAATGTCTTCAGCTGTTTTCCCCATATTTTTGCATGATTTTCCCATAATCATCAGGCTGCTTCTACTCTGAAACCATCAAGAAGGAAAATCTTGCCAATATTTGTAGGTATTTCGGTGGCATATTAAGAATGGTCATAAGCAATTACTTAAAGATTTTTTAAATTTTTTTTTAAGACTTCTGAAGTTCTAGTTTAGAACCATGAGAGTGGCTGAACATGGCCAAAACATCTCGAATTCATATGTTGAGATAGAGAAATCCTTTGATGGCATCCCAGTCCCTGAAGGGAGCCTACAAGAGAGATGGAGAGAGACAATTGCCAAGGGCTGGAGGGACAGGAGCCAGGGAATGGCTTCCCAGTGCCAGAGGGCAGGGCTGGATGGGATCTTGGGAAGGAATTGTTCCCTGGGAGGGTGGGGAGGCCCTGGCACAGGGTGCCCAGAGAAGCTGTGGCTGCCCCTGGATCCCTGGCAGTGCCCAAGGCCAGGTTGGACACTGGGGCTTGGAGCAGCCTGGGACAGTGGAAGGTGTCCCTGCCCATGGCAGGGGTGGCACTGGGTGGGATTTAAAGTCCCTTCCACCCCAAACCATTCCGTGATTCCATGAAAACACAACAAGTCCCTCCCAGGTGGAGAACCAAGGCAGACCTGAGTATATTTGTGCATTTGGAACTACAAATATCCTGTCCTGGCCTAAACCTGATGAGCACAGAGCTCAATAGTTACACTCCCAAACATGTGAACTGCTTCATGTCTCATTCCTTCTTCTTTGCCAGCCAAGTACCTCCACTTGACCATGTTCACCCCTTTCTAAATCAATCAATCAATCAATCAATCAATCAATCAATCAATCAATGCTAGAGTATTGCTGGTGCCTCACTGGAGCTCACCCACCCACCCCCTTCAGGAGTTCCAGTAACTCCCCTTGTAACAAGCAGGGTTTAGTGCAGCTTTCTTCCTGCTCATTTAATAATTCATTCCCACAGTATACAAACTAGAAAAATAAAGCTGTTTAGTAGGAAATAGGAAGTAGCTGGAGCCTTGAAGTGCGAGTGTGCTGGTGTTAGGGCACGAAGTTGCTGTGCTGAGCCCTAATGAATACCCAAGGCAATAAACAACTTAATCTGTAACAAGAAAGCACTAGAATATTCGCTTTACAGAACTAATCCACTGACATGCAATCCATTAATTATCTCCATTTGATCTTTTCAGACACTGTAATTGACTGCAGATGGAATAGCACAGTAAGGCACACAGGAAAGGCAGAAGTTACACTTGAGAACTGGTTATGCCAGCCCCACTGGCTGCTGACAACAACAACCACAGGACCACGGAGGTTGGAAAAGAGCATCAGTCCAGCCTTTGAGCCATCACCACTTTGTTCACCAGCCCAGGGCCCTGAGTGCCACTCCCTTGGACATTTCCTGGGACAGCTCCAGGGATGGGAATCCAACACCTCCCTGGGCACCCCCTGCCAGTGGCTGACCACCCTTTCCACTGGTAATGTTAGGAGCACACAGGCATAGACACAATCTCTGCTTTTCTCAGTAACTGACAACTCTCACTATTATTTCAAATCACAGTTGAAGTAATTCAGAATAAATTTCTCCGCATCAGCTGGAAGCAGCCTAAGCAGAGTGATTTCAGAAAGCTTGGTAAGGACTTTTATTTTGTGGCAATAACAGAAATGTGGGCCTTGGAGGCTTAGCACTAAAAGAAGGAAGAAAGAATTTCCTGGTGTTAACAGGATCATTTAAAGCAACATTGTGATGGCCTCAGTGAGTAACACTTTGCAAAGGTCTCATGCTGTAAAAATATCAAATATATTGATTATATTAGCTGAAAAGCAGTAAAGGACCAAGCTCCCTCGAGGAGAATACAAAGAATACTACAACTACCTGTCACTGGAACAACTTTGTTACTATTTCCCTGTGCCTTTGAAATTGAAATTATTTACATAACATTTAAGATTGCCACTTTTATAACAGGGCTAACAAGCAGCACACAGGCCTTACAACACCATCCAACAATGCCAGCTGTAAATTAGCATGAAAAGCTACGGCACAGCTGAAAAGGAACCTTTTCACTTGACTTCGAAGTTAAAAGTTCATTTGACTTTACAGTTTCTGATTGAAGACACTCTCTGTTCTCAGGTGGATACAAGGTACAAAATTATTTTAAAAAGTGATGATAGGTACTAAACATAAGCAGGTGCACTAGAATAAGAGCGGCAAGACTGGGGGATTTATTTTTTTTTTACCTTTGCTAGGTAACTTACATCAAGGAATCTTTTCTTTTCTTGTCTTGTCTTGTCTCTTTTCTTTCTTTTTTTTTTTTTTAATGACATGATTATATCTCTTTAATACTAATGTAGAAGTCACTTAGCCCAGTTGTTAAAAAGAACCTCCCCAGCAGTTACAGAGGGCCAGAGGAAGTTGCAGAGCACATTATAGACAAATTTCTTTCTATTAAATTGCCACACTGAGGTGGGAGGGTACTTGACTTACAACCAGGTTACCTCACTATCAAAATCAGGACTTGCTTAACCAGGATAATCAGCTGGGGTAGTTAGGTGATACTCTTCATTAAATCTCTTTGGTAGCTTGTGATAGTGCTGACAGAAGTGATGCTCACAATCATTACAGAATATATTTCTATTTTCATGCAAAATGTCAAAGACCACACTAAAATCTTGCTGTTTAAAACCTGACACAACTCTGACATCCCAATTCATGTCCAGAGTTATACTTGTCTTTTTAAAATATCAACAGATAAAAGATAAAATCACTTCTTTCTCACTCAAATGAGCAACTTAAGAGCAAGGAAACAGATAACAATATTTCTTCACATATTTTGGCTTAATAATAATGAGGTACAAGAGATCACAGAACCACAGAATGGTTTGGGCTGGAAGGGACCTTAAAGCTCATCTCATTGCAGTCCCTGCCTTGTGCAGGGCCACCTTCCACTGCCCCAGGTGGTTGCTCAAATCCTGTTAAATACTACGAAATTTTATCTCATCTATCAGATCAAGAAATTTCTTGCAGCATAAGGTCCTAATCAGATTTTTATTCCAAGATTTAAATCATTGCCCTTTGTATTTGAAGTAGAACAGACAAATACCGGGAGCTCCACACCAACTGGCTTTTAACTAATTGCTGAGGTTGATTGTGTTGCTTTAAATTAACTTTTAATTAACTGCACTGATAAAAGTTCACAGAGGCTCCACACTTCCAAAAGGACACTGAGGGCAAAGTGGGCACAGAGTTCTCAAAATCCTGAGGAGCCATTGCTGAAACAGATGTTCTTGCTACTCATCTGGAAATTTATAAGTTGAGGAAAAAAGTGACATTTCTTGTTTCATCAGCAAGAGAATACTCAGTGCTAATATACTGAGAGCCATAGCACAGTGAACACTGATTTTTATTTTTAATGTGAAAAAATTCGATGGCCTCATCATCTGAATAGATGATATATAAAACATTATTTATGTGAGTGAAAACGAAAAGTTTTGTTTAAGCCCAGAAGCTGGGCACTTTTCTTGTGCTCCAAAGGTGAAATGCTTCTGTGTTATGTAATAAGCCTTCATAGAACCAAGAGGAAAATGTATTTGAAACAAAAAAATTACTTTATATTGCATGCTACTGTATAGGGGAATAAGGGGAAATCCAATCTCAAGACAATTTTCTGAAAGCAGAAAGAAAACAATGGAATTGCTAAGAAAGCAATCAGACACTTTTTTTTTATTCTACCTGTCTTGATTTTTTAAAAGCAATACCTCTATCTCCCAAGACACAATTTAATACCGAATATAATTTATTTTTTCCTGAGTTCAAAGAATTCAAATTGTTTCTTATAGAATGTAAAACAAAACAAAAAACCACCAAACCAACAAACCAAAAAATAAAAACGTCATTTACTTTTAAGACATGCAAGGAAGAAAAAACCCACAAGTATTGAAATTGTAAAATCAATTTTCTCTTTTCTCCACACACAAAATGGACAGTGATGAGATGTCTGTGGAATCTGCATCCATAATTATTCATATGGTGTTTTAGCCATCTCAAGTCTACTGGAAATGATAGAAATACTGGGTTTTGATTTGGTTTTGCATCTTCCTTGGAAGATAACTATTAATCATGGAATCATGGAATAATGTGAGCTGGAAGGGACACAGAAGGAACACCCAAGTCCAGCTCCTGTCCCTGCACTGGTGTAAACCACCAGTGGCTGACATTTCTGGAGAAGATTATTCAATTAACAAATTACAGAAGCCTGAATTCTATTTGCATCAATAGAGAAAACAATGACCCACAATCCAGTCATTCAAAATTTTAGTTTCCAAATTTTAATTTCTAAAGAATCACTAAAAGTACTGTTGAATTTTCCTTTCATTTCTACAAAACGCATTTTGTCTTTTGAGTCTGAATTGCTTTTGCAATAGCACAGGTTATTAACTGAAACACTAAACAAGCTGAAAGTAGTGTTAGGTGTTTATTGCTGAGAGGCATTTTCTTTAAGAGACTGAAAGTAATGCACCTTTTCAATTTAGGAAGATGAAACACACAGAAATGTAATAATTAACCCCCACCAAATTTTAAAATCATGCTTAAAGTGAATAAAATTTTCCTTACTGACACTCTAGTTCATCTGAATAGATTATTAACTGCTAAATATGCATTTCTCTACTCAAACATGAAATATTGCATGATGGATATTTTTCAAAATATTTTAATTACAGGATTGAATTTTTAAATGCTTCATGCCAGGATCTTGGTGATGTCTCTGCATGAGGCCATCAGATTCCCAGGTTTTGGTGTCTGCTCATTTGTGATTCTCAACAAGATATTTCTTCCCTGAAAACTAAAGATTCCCAACCATTTCCTCTTTTTTGCATGTCCCATTCAGTCCCTCCCAGTCCATTGTTCATGGACTAAAAACCAGAAATGCAGATGTTGTAGCTCTGCTGCAAAAAGAGATACAATTCTGTAGACATACGTATGGATACTAAAAAATCTTCAGCAGAAAATTTCTTCAGCCCTCTGCAGCAGTTTGTGAGAGCTCTGTCTTTCCCATGCAAATTATTTAAAACAATGCTACAGTTTTGTAAACTTTTGCACCTGCAGGTTGTTTTTGCAGTATTGTTATGGTTTTAACTAGAAAAATATTTAGAAATGGGTGTCTCAGAATCTGGCCAATCGCCTCAAGGGGTGGATGGCCAAAGGACCAATTACCTTATGGCATTTAACACACTTTTGCAAACCAACATTTAAAAGCCTTTTGATATCCTATTAAATCCCTTCCATTCATCCCTGAGCCTGGACTCTGTGTCGTTTCTTTACCCGTCTGTGGTACAACAGCAACACACATGCAGGGAAAGGTGAATTTTGGGGTAATTTGATGTGGGTGTTTGGTGGGTTACTGCACAATGCAGACTGCAGGTTATTGTTTGCTTTCACACACAAGAGCACTGGCTCAGCTGTGCTCCCAAAAACCAATTCAGGATGTAAAGAGCTCCACCCCTGACTTAGTAAAGTTCTAACAACAAATTAATATGAAAACATGAGCAGCCACAATTATTAAATTAGCCTGTGTGAGGAGTACAGCAGCCGCCCTAAGTAACGGAGTCACTACATTTAATGACTATCAATTAAACAAATGGGGCCAAAAGCACAAACAGGTATTCTGAGCCTGGGTGATGGACATGGGGTGCACACCCCGAGGAGATTTCTCCCCTCTGTACCACACTGGCAATTCTAACAGGGTTAGCAAAGGTGCAGTCAAAGTGCCAAATGACTTCCGAGGCAAACACGAGCAGCACTTAACTTCTGATCTCCAGGTAATTAAATTTATTAGGAATGCAGACTTGAAGCCATCTGAAGCCTCTGCAACCCAGTAAAGACCTTCCAACCAGTGCAAGTCAGGCATCCTCATGCCTTCAGATGTCGGGGTCACTGCTGCCTTCTGCATTTGTTCTTTGTGGATATTATTTTATAAATGATACATGCGAGTCTCATTCTGCTCAGACTCTGTCAGACAAAACTATCTGGCATTGTCTGCTTTCTAGAAACGTGATTACTGCCTTCTGTCAGAAATAAAGCTCTGTGGGAAATCTGTTTTTGCTGGTCAAGAAAATACTTGGTGGTGAATACAGCGTGAAGGGGAGCACTCCGAGTACAAAAGAAAAGTGGAAATTCTGCAGACAGTGGGACTGGACGAGAATGAGGAAGTGTAAAGCAAGCTTCGAATACATGTGTAGAAAAGTGCTGACACATATCACTGATGGTGTAAGAAACTCATCACCAGCCTCTGCCATCCCCTGCTGAGGTTCACAAAGCTGGAATCTACTCACTTCCATGCTGATTGTCATGGTCCCTGTCCATTCAGCTGGGGAGCTAGTGGGGTTTTAAGTCTAGAAGAGAAGGATAAGTCTTGGAGTTTTAACCAGTTGTAGGCAGGTGTTCGATTTACTCTCCAGAAGAAAACTTCTCCTGTAAGGGTCTTCCCTCCACTGTCCGAGGCTGCTCCAAGCCCCAGTGTCCAGCCTGGCCTTGGGCACTGCCAGGGATCCAGGGGCAGCCACAGCTTCTCTGGGCACCCTGTGCCAGGGCCTCCCCACCCTCCCAGGGAACAATTCCTTCCCAAGATCCCATCCAGCCCTGCCCTCTGGCACTGGGAAGCCATTCCCTGTGTCCTGGCACTTCAGGCTCTTGTAAACAGTTTCTCTCAAATAATGTAGAGGAGGATAAAAAATTGCAACTCTTATCCAGTTGTCAGTGGATCAAGAACCTGATCCTTAAACAGTTGCATCTGGAATTCAGCAGCTTGGTACTCCCTACTCTGCTCAATGTTACATGGTATTTACCAATCAGCACCATCTTACTGGAGAACATAAAGTGGCAGCTGTAGGTTTCTTAGTGATGGTTATTTACAGATGCCTGAGGGTTCCAGGATCTGGCATTCAACCCTTTCATAGCTCTGAATCTATCAGAGCCATTGCCTCAATGCTGTCAATGCTAAATTTTGACTTAATCTTCACATTTATTAAGAGAAAGAAAAAAAAAGTTAAGAACCTAGGGAAGATATAAGCTATTTTATTTCTAATGTGGTTTTATAGCTCCAGTTTGTATTCTTCAGAGCCTGACATTTTGCAAGTCATATGGTGTGTTTCCTCAGGGAAAGTAAATCAGCTGCTCTCCTGGAGTGCAAGCTTCCTAATACACAAAAAAAGTGCTTTGTTTGAGAGCAAAAGTGCTGTACAGTTGTTATGGCAACTGGATTTTAAAAGGAAGTGCATAGTTTTGAGGGGCATCTGCTTAATTCCCAAACAAATTCTTCACCCCAGCTGCCGTGGGAGGAATGATTTTAAATCAGTCTCCTGCAAGATGCAGAGTGACTTCATGGAAAGGATGGCTCCATGGAAAGGATGATCCCGATGTTTCAGCTGGGGAGCTGCTCTGAGAGCCCCCAGAGACCCCATAAACACAAAGGGGCAGCTGAGGCAGTGGGTGCACGGGATAGAAAACTTAACAGCACTCAGCAGAGACAGAATGTCCTCCCTTCCTGGGCAGACACACAAAACTAACTTCCAGGGCAGGTGTAAAGTCCTTTTGAAAGAAGGAAAAAGCAGAAATAGACATCCATCTGGGGTGGGTGTGTGTGTGACAGGGGCTGGGAGCTGCAGTGCTGCTCGTGGCTGTCACCGGGCTGTCAGAACCTGTCACAGGAGTTTCAGTACGAAGCTGTGAAGCAGGAATTGAAAGTTCCTTCATATCTTTAAGAAAGCCTGTAATACTTGAATCATCCATAATTGACAACATTGACTTACAGTTGTCTTCGCTGTGTGGAGTTTTATGAAATTTCAACATTCTACAGATGAAGTTTTGGGGATGTTTTTGCAGAAACATGCAGCACTGGCATATACAACATATTTATCCGTAAAGACAAAATTCAAGAAGAAAAATACTCATATTAGTGAAAACCTGTGCCAGGACTAATGGCTTTGTGTAGAAAAAATGTCATCCAGGGAGTCCGAAGTACAGCTAAAGAGCCAAGATTCCCAAACTTCCAAGGGATACACAGATTCACTCAGGAGGTCTTTCAAAGGGGCATTTACCATCAAGCACAGACTGGAGAAAAATATAACAGGCAAAGTAACTGAACATGCCGAAAATCACACATTATTTTAAATTCAAAATAATTAACTAACTTCTGAAAGCCATCAGTGAACAAGATCAAAAAATACAAATCCTCCCGTATCTTATTAAAACACAAATGTCTTGAGAAAAGTAAAATACTGTATAACAACAATCAGAAGCAGAGAAACAATATCTGGAATCAGCAAGAGCAAGTTCAAAATAGAAGGCTTTGGAAGATGGGTTAAATTGTAGCTGCTAAAACAACACTTTCTTCTCACCTGGAGTTGTAAGTGCAGGACTTGTGTTTTGCACTCTGAAAGTCCTGCCAAATGTAGCAGTACAATAGCAAAGCACTTGGGTTTGTGCTGGTAAAATTCAGAGAGATCCAACAGGTGTGAATAAACCCAGTGCAAATCCCTTCTGCGGCTGCTCCCTTCCCCTTTCACTTCTTTTCAAGGCTGACTCTCTGTTTTCAGTGCTGCTGTGAAAGATGGGCAGCAGAGCTGGCTGTTTATACACATAAACAACGGGCATCTTTAAAAATCTCTAAATTCTAGGTAGTCTATAAACCCTCCAGCTCCCTGCCCCTGCCCTGGACCCAGACAGGTTTATAGGAGGAGGAATTGTTCGTTCACAGACGCATCTCAACATTAAAGTCCATTTCATTTACATGACCCTGGAGCCTTGTCCAGACAAGCTCACTTGGGCTTTACCCAGATGGTGCCCATTTGCTGGGGCATCGTTTATCACAATTCCCCGAGGTTAGGGCAGGCAGCCAGCTGGCAGAGGCTCCCAGACTGTGCTGGGGAGATTGCACGTCTTCATCCCAGCATGGCAAACACTGCAGTGACAGTTCTAAACCTGCCAGTGCTTGCATCATTCTGCTGCTTAACCTGCTCTGTGCAAGCTTGTTTTATGCCTGAAAATTATATATATATATATACACACACATTATGTGTATATATATAGAGAAATAGGCCAAGTTGTGAAAGAATTGCAGCAAGAGCAGAAAGCAGCTGCCCTTAATTAACAGGACACTGGTGTTGCCATCTAAGCCTAAAATAAAACTCCAAACGCTATGAAAAACTAGTGCAGGATAAAAGTAAAAATATCAAGTGAGGATGACAATATGAAGAAATAATTAAGCTTTTTTGGCAGATTCTTGTTCTAGCAACCTAAGCAGATTAATATGAAGCTTTTTCATTTTCAAATATTCTACTATGGCAGCATTAGCAAACAGATGAATGGAAGCTACAAGCAAGAGTTTTTATTTAAAATGTCACAGGGTTTAATATTCTATGTCCTAGCATATTTGGAGGAAGACCAGGCAGTGCTGAAATATCAAACTAATACAGTTAAACTGGAAATTTTTTACATAATTAGTGTGTAACAACTAATTATTTATTCTCCTGCAATATACAACCTATATCCCTACAAGACTTTTGTAGATCACATTCATTAGATATGCTAAGTTCACTGTTCCCACACAACTGTTTTATTACTGGGGTATTTTCTTTAAGATAACACCTGCTATCAAATGCAACCCACTGAGCTACATCCATGTTTAAAATAATCATAATAATAAATAAATAAAAATATCCCCTTCAAAACCCATCTAAAGCCAGTGTGAATGTTATAGGAGGCAAACACTGGCAAAGATGACAAATACCTGGCAGTTTGTAATGCCCTGGAGGGGAATGTCAAGTTAAAAGTTACCCACATCAGGGCAGTGATGGTGAAGGGTCCAGTTTATGACACCAAACAATAGGGAATAAATTTGTGTTACCCAGGCAGCAGCCAGTGCACACACAAGTATGGAGCATCAAAAGAAACACAAACTCTTCTATTCCATCAACACTAATGATACCAGTAACAGAAACATTTATCTTTTTCCCAGTTTGCTAATTTTCAACTCTTTAAAGCATTAAACCATTACATTTTTCCGTGGATCTAATAGAGAACAACTCCCTCATTTTAAGACAGTTTCTGAGAGTTTAAAAGTGTATAATTTCATACTCAAGGAGAGCATACAACAAGCTTAGCATTTACTGTGAAAGTCCACCCTTTCTAGTTAAAAATGGAGAGTTTGAGATCTCTCTCAGCTTTTTGCAGGAAATCAACTCTATGTCTAAGTTTACATCCAGAGTTTCATTAAACACAAAATACTTGACTAAACAACATTTCCCATCACTTCCCTGTACAAATAACCGCCCAAATCAGAGCCCTGGCTTTAAACTTCAGCAAGGAGGAGGCCACGAAGCACCTGCCTCACACAGAACAGAAAGCATCTCACACAGGGGGCAGGTGCACCCCATCCCTGCCAAATTGCACTGGAGAATCACCTGGAGATGGTTTCTCCTCGTCAGAGTTGGAACCTGGAGCAGTTTCTCCTGGCAAAATGAGGAGCTGCCTGCAGCAAAGTGCCACAGGTGCTGTGTGAGCTCAGCTCCATCAGGGCAGGGGATGGTTAAACCAGGGCACCCTCAGCTGCTCTGTGTTAGCACAGCCTGACTGGTGCCAGGGTGGGAGGGAAAGCTGCTCCCTTTCCTGGATGCTATTTAAAACAGCTCAGAAAAGGAGAGGAAAGACTCTCATGTTCTTGTTGTGTGCTGGTAGCACACGTGGAGCAGAGTTATCTCACAGCTCTGCTGGAACCTTCTGGGAGGCACAGGCTGCTGGGGACATGTGGCATCTCAGCACCTTGTCCAGGGACCCCCTGTCCGGGCTCCAGGTGAGGCAGTGGTTGGCACATGTGTATATATATAGGGGATGGGCCCAGTTTGGGATGGGACCAGTTTGGGAAGCTGCTGGAAGCTGCAGTCAGAGAGGAAGTGTGCTGTTCTTTGCTCCTTCGCTGCAAGGGGCACAGTGACATGGGCTGGGCTTTCTTTGGCTGGGGTTTTTGGGGGAAAGAATGATGAATTCCATGGGGAATCCTGACTGGCAGTGCTGGCCCTGCCTCATCCCTGGTAACACAGCGTTCCCATCCTTGGGAGAAGCGCTGCTGTGGTACCCCAAGGTCTGAACTGGAGAGGTCTCAGTGTTGGAAAGGCTGTGTTTCCAAGGGATTTTTCCATTTGTTTAGGAGTATATAAGGGTATGCTTCTCAGAGATAGCTCTCACTGTGTTTTTTTAGCTGACTGCATCTTTTAAAGCTGAGCTGTGTGCTTTGGGCAGGTGTGTGAGTGCTGAAGCTGCCATTTGTTGCAGACAAAGCCACTGGTCCATTCCCTTGCTTTTTCAATTGTTATCTGCTGAAGTCATGTTGGTTTTTGTCAAGTTTAGGGACCGTTAAAGTTAAGCATGTATTCAAATCCTTCACCCAACCCATGTGCTAGTTAATGGCTTTGCTGAACTGGTGATGGGTTTTTCAGCAGCTTTTCACTTGGCCCATCAGTGTAAATACTTGGTACCTCTCTTTCATCAGTATTAGAAGGAAAATATTTTTCACAGCTACTGAAACATACAGAAATCTGCATTGTTTGTGGCTTCCTGCCCATAAATGTGCCTTAAGGATACATGGAACTGGCCAGCTGCAATCCTTCTTTTTCTCTATCCACTCTGAGGATGTTGGGAAATGCTTCCCCATGTGGGTTTGAGGTTTTTTTTTTTTTCTTACATCTGTTTAGAAACTTTGGATTTCTCTTTCCCTTCAGCTATCATGATATTTACTCAATATGTGGATTCTTGTACCCAGTAAGTCTCAGAGCAATACACATGTTCAGTATCTCAAGCAGTCCCTGTTTCCACAAACTGCAAATTGATTTTCCTTCTCTCAGGTTTTTTTTCCTGAGTCGCCTTGACCCCACCTGTCCCACAAGTGGAGTTTGTTGATAAGAGCAAGAACCTGATGGGCTTCTAATCTAATCTTTGCTGATAATTCCTTTAGTACTAGTGGAGTTTTTTGGTTGGTTGGTTTGGTGTTTTGTTGGTTTTTGTTTGGTTTTTTTCCTTCCTTGAGTTTCTGCTGCAGGGAAAAGTCTGTCTTGATGGATTTATTTCTTGTGGGGAAGCTGGTCTCTAAGTATTACATCATACCAATATATATGCTATAACCTTCCTGTTGCTTTTAATTAATTGATAAATAATTGCCATTATTGTTTTGGCTTGTGTTTGCCTGTTGTGTTTTCCTAAACTTTTCCTGGTGGATTTCTAGGTTATAGAACGTGGGCTCTCAGCACTGGGTCTGTGATCCTGGTAATCTGTACAAAACACAACAGCAGTCCTTGGAGAATCTATTCAAGGGGACCTTTTTGACAGAAAAATTGAACTCATGATGTGGTTATAAAGAGAAAAACACAAAGTTGTTTTTTTAAAAAATGCTACACACAAAAAGCCCCTTGTTCATGGTTTATAATGGTATTATAATTCTAAGTTGCTGCCAGTTATGTGTAACTGGGGAAAACTAATTGGATTTGTTACTTTAGTTCAACAAATCACACATGGATTGATAATTAGTTTGTGACCTCAGATAATACATTCAATACATTAGCAGCTCTCCCATGAGCATTATTTTTTGAAGGTTAGGGCTGCAGAATGTATGTTTTTTAATAAGTATTTGCCAAACAGTTCAAGTAAATAATGAAATACCACAGACTGAATATCACTTATTTTGACTCCTAACCATTCATTACTTTTCTTGAGAGGTTATGAGGCATTAATTAACATTTTTATTGCTAGTGAAGTACTGTAAAGGCAAACTTTATTATAAGTACAATTCATAAAGGGCCAGTACCTATGTTATAGTTTAAGGATGAGGAGAATTTTTAGGCACTCCTCTCATCTGTGCCTGCTGATGTCTTATCAGTGAGGGGGTGGATGTGTTTGTTGGGCTTTTGGCAGTATTTTTATGTATGAACGTGTTTCAGTGAAGCTCGAACAAACACACAGGTCTCCTGAAAATTTGTTTTCCTTGAGCACTTGAGCTTTTGGGTTTTTTTAGCTTAATAATTTCATTTTTTATCACTGCATTCCTGGGGTTTTACTCCTGATAGCGGTGTAAGTGCTTTTGTAACATCAATGGAAGGGTTTCATATTATTTCTAGTGACACAGTAACAGCCCCAGAGGAGTCATTACCCTCGCATTGCAGGCACTGGAGCTGTTTCAGTGTCAATGAAGTGTCTCTCAGACTTCCATCCGTGTGCTAACAGCCCCAGAGGAGCCATTCCGTGTCACTCGGAGAGCCTGAGCACTTACGATGTCAATGGGAGTGCAATTTTAATGCCTGGCTACGTGCTTGTGAGAAATGCCATAACCGTGATGAAATACGGGATTTACCTTTAATGTGTTACTGTGGCTGCTTTGGGTAAGGTTTGAACGTGAGCCTTAAAAGGGGAGGGATCTGCAGCCTCTGAGGTTGGTGTTTTGGCAGCTGGAGAGGTAAAATTCCTCAGGGATTTGCACCTTTTCCTGCACAATGTAGTGCCAAAGTGTAGTAAAGCTGTGCCATGGTGGGTGGTGCAATGAGCAGCAACCACTGCTCCAATGGGGAAAGCAGCACTCCTGACACAAAGGGGTCTTGGACACACCAAAAAATTATCTTTACAGTAAAATGTTGGTAGGCTGGTTTCATGCAATGAAAGGCAGGTGAATAATTAATGCATATTTTTGGGTTTTAACAAGGAAATCATAATATCTTTTTACAAGATCTTCAAATACACTAATTATTATTATTTTAATGCTCTTTATTCCCTGCACTAATCTATATGGGCATTTAGAAGCCACACACGTTGACAACATATTTTTTTCTTTTTATTTCACCTTTCCAAAATGTTACTATCTTAATAATTTGTTATAATGAGCCTTACAGGTAGTGCTAAAAAACATATCCCAATGTCACAAACTGAAAACATTTTTTTTCAATGTTTCTATACACCACTTTGTTAATGCACTTCAAGGTTAATTGCTTTTTATGCCCTGTTAAAGGCAGTGAGATGTCTTTTACCTAGAGAGCAATAGAAATGTTTCATTTTGTTATTTTTGTATTAATACATGGTAAAGGAGTAAGGTATCAGTGATTGTAGGAATGTAGATTAGCTATTTTTACAAACCCATTGTTCCTTCAGTTGACCAAAGTAACCTACTTCAGGTAGTTTTAGGTGTTAGTAATTAATTAAAAGTACATTTCCCTTTGGCTTTTCTACCCCTAATTTCTTAATTTGCAAGTAAACCCAACCCAGGGATTGTGTTTTCCAGTGATTCAGTAATTCTGGACTGTGGAGGAAGGCAATCTGTGTTTCCATATGTGTTCCTACAGCATAATGCACAACTGGTTGATCATTAAAAAATCCTTATAATGACATGTATTCTAAAATAATGGCATGTCCTTTAATGGTGAAATTTTAGTTGCATTCAATAGAGCATCTTATATTTTCCTGACAAACAAACTTTGTATGCAATGCAAACACAGCTTCAGAAGGAAGAACATTTTATGTTTTGGTAATTAAGAATTGCAGCATCTGCTAGTCAATACTTGAAAAATTCACAGCATTTCTTTACCTCAATTTGTTTTCATTTTTAAATTCATTTTTGTATGAATGTCTACATCAAAATACCATTTTTCCTCAGTGCTGGAAAGAGTGAGGGTGATGTTTAATTTCTTCATGTTGCCTCATCATCATTCCTCTATACCTGCACTAATTGATCAGATATATTAGGCTTTCCAAATTGTTAGTCTAACACCAGAATTTACACATTCTCTCATTCTCTTTGCATGTCAGGCTTCATTTATTTTGCAGGACAAATAGGCAAAACACTGCTCTTTTCTCCTGCTCTCAGCAATCCTGAGGTGGGAATATCCAAACTGACCAACACTGTTCATAAGGGAAGACTCTGACTCTGTGCTGTCCCCCAGATCCTTTGTTTGCACAAAGTCTTGATTCACATGAATTTTGTTTTTACTACCACAAATTTGTGTATTTTCCTGGAATGTTTGTGATACAAGAAGTAAACTTTGACAGTGTATAAATGATGATGTTGCAGTCTGCAGATGGAGACAGTTAGAGGTCTATATTTTAAAAATAGACATTAAGAAGAAATTAAATTCTTGGGTAGGTAGAGACTGAATTACTGCATTTCCTCACACTTGAACACAAGAACACAGTTTAGAAACTGTGAGAAGCTCTGGTGGAGGTGGCCCTGCAGTATTTCAAGGCAAGACCTGCCTCTGGTGAACATAATAACCTTACATACAGTGATAATAGGCCATTATAAGGTGCTGTGCATATAGAAATATACCATACTTTGTATGTACTAAGACTTCAAATAATTCACTATCTACAGAAATATCCCTTGATGTCTTTACCCAAGTTCTACTTTCAGGGGCTGTGGTTTATGAACCATGGGTGGTCAGAGGTAATTTGTATGGGAATTAATTCTACTTCTGGCATTTTAATTTTATTAAGTACTACAGAATTGTTTGGTTTTAACTCGGATTCATGACTAACCAAAAAATCCTTTGACTGGCTAACAGTATATTACCTAAATAACACAATACATGTTTTTGATAACATCTGGCTGTGTGATTCCTTTTGATGCTCTCATCTTGGTGGAGGGACTTGGCTCAAAGTTTATTTCTACGTGTGTAGAACCTTAGTGTCATTTACTTACCATAAGAGTTCTACCTTAATTTTTGGGGCTTCCTTTTTGTGGGAAGGAACAGAGGTACAAACAAAGATTTCCTTTCTTGCAGTCACTTTGTCATTTGTTTCTGTTATTGCTGCAGAGACTCTCACAGTTGAAAATATGCAAGCTAAAAGTTAAAATAATTGTTAGTACACATAAAGGATGTTTTCTTCACACCTTGTGCAATCCCCTTAAGTGTTTTCTAGATTTTGATGTTGGCATTTCCCCTTTGGATCCTTAAGCTGTAAACTCTCATATCTTAACTATATTACCCTTGTATGCCCTTTCTACTTTGTGTTGTATTTGTACCTTCTTATAGCAGACTCAGCTGTGCAGTTTTCTCAAATATGGGAGCATGTTACATGAAATATGAGACTTAAATGGAGTGAGCTGAACCCCCTAAGAGGAGTAGGAATCATATAAGAAAAGGAAAAAAAAAGTTAAATTCTTCTCACCATCTTCTAAATCAAGAGCTCAGAAGCCTTTTGGTTCTACTTTGCTGAGGATTAAGTCCTGTGTCACAGCAGCTCTGAACCCACTCACTGCTGGTCACTGGTCTCTGGTACTTAACCAGCCATGGCTGCAGATTGCTGGCTGCTGCCACTTGCAAAGGGGAAATGCCACTCTTTTCTGAAGTGTCAGAAGGGAAGAAAGAGACTGGAAGTGAGTTTAAACTGGGACTACGAGTGCCTGAAAATTAACAGAGTACCTTTTCAAAGGGATAGAACTGGGGGAAACAGTGTCCAAGTGAGTAATAACAAGATAAATGCTTTGATGTTGCTTTTTATAATGACCTTGCCGTGCTACCAGCGAGAGACCAAACACGACCTCTGCCCTGGCTGTTTTTTAGTTTCATTAGGTGGTAGCAGGTTCTGGCAGTTTGTCTCAAACGTGCACAGGGCCATCATGACTGCAGACTTCCTCATCCTTTCACTGAGCATGGGAACACGTGTGGAAGTGGAAATGGTGGTTCTGTGCTGTTCCTTTTCTGTGATGTTTTGACACTTGTAAACCAATTAGTGAGATTCTGCATCCAGAGTTTTACAGGCTTCTCTCTTCATCCTGGACTTCTACGGTTTGAACGAAATTGCTTCAAGCTCTTTTGTGAGACTTCTATCTGTGTTCTATTTTTTTTTCTTTGGAGAAGTATTTTGAAATCTCTCCTGGTTTAGTTGTGACATATTTCACTGGTGCTATTCACTGATAGCCCCAGGGGCAGCAAGTACAGGTGTTGTTAAACATTGGTTTAGTGCTGATTAGAATCCTAACAAGTGGCTGCTGTGGCTGCTTGTTTGTGGTGTGTTTTGCTCTGAAACCCTTTGATATAAAGAAATTTGACTTAAAATAAAGATGTGCTGCAGTTTCTTTAAAAAGAAATAGACCTTAGTTTGTATATTTGTGAATTTTATGAGGCCATTCAGACCACTCTTAGTAGACAGCTGGCATAAATCTTGGAAAGAATAGGGCCTGCTGGATAGACAAGTGACTGCTAAGGATGTTATTCACTAAAAGTTTTTGGACATGTTAAATAGAAGTGTTACAGGAATCTAATCCAAGTAACAATAAAACAAAACAAAAGAGTTGTCCACTTAAGTTCTCTCATTCCCTACCCTCACTTCTGGAGTTTGCATCTGCTTCCAAGAACATGTAGGACTTTGCTTTGTTGGATATCAGTTCTTTCCTTGAATGTTTTGGGGTGGAAAAATCTGCATTGGCTCTGAACCAGACATGAAAGAGTTGTCCAGAGTGTGCTGTCCTGGTGAGGTCCCACTGCTCGTTCCTCACTGCAGATATTTCAGTACTTTCTCTGTCCTAATTCTCTGCTCACTGTGGTGCTGCTTCCATCTCTCTCCTCCCTTTTCAAAACGAAGTTGTTGCAATGGTAATTTTTCATGTACGTGAGCCTTGGATCGCTGATGGGCCTGAAGTCCCCCAGTGTCTCATTTCTGTGTCCCCAGCTGTGGTACAGTGGGGCAGGGAGACGGGGAATGGGGGCTGTGGTCAGTTCATCACATCCCTGCTGCTCCTTCCTCATGGACAGGAGACCTTTCCCTGCTCCAGCAGCAGACAGTCCTCCAGGACCTTCTCCAAAGTGAGTCATTCCTGCGGGCTGCAGGACCCTTTGCCATGGAGTGCAGCCCTTCAGGACCAGGCTGCCCCAGCATGGGTCACCCCTGGGCTCACAGGTTCTGCCAGCAAACCTGCTCTTGTGTGGAGCAGCTCCAGTATGGAATTCCCATGAGGGAATTCAGGCCCCCCCTGCTCCAGTGTGGGGCCCTGCAGGGGGGTCTCTGGTGCATCCTGGCCCCCATGGGTGCAGGGGGTCTCTGGTGCATCCTGGCCCCCAGGGG